>JBBJLS010086113.1:0-23443 GCA_037577275.1 Bryconaethiops microstoma
GTGTGTGTGTGTGTGTATATATATATATATGAACAATGTGAATATTTGGTAACAGCAGACGTTGTTTGGTAGAATTATTTGGTAGCAGCAGACATCGACAAACAGTTGCACGGTAATATTTTACCTGAAATATTGCACATGTTGCACCAGATTTACTGCACACAACAGAAACCATTTCACCTATCAGTCCTTGGTGTGTGGCAGTCTGTTTGCTTGTGTGTGTGTGTGTAGTCAACTGTGAGGCTGACTTAATTAAATCAATACAAATGAACAAAATTCCCATTTTTATTCACACCAGCAGCACCCAAAAATTAAACTTGTTATTTACAGGGGAAAATATGCCAGGAAATTGGATGTGCACAAGAAAAACAAAAAGGTTGAATAAATAGACATCATCTTTCACTGTGATTTAAATATCAAAATGGTTTGTCTGTGCTATCTTGCATTGGATACTGGTTTATCTGTGCTATCTTGCGTTGGGGACACTGGTTAATGGTGATTAATATCTTAAATATCTTAAAATATCTCTTTTAATTGTTACTTTAGACTTGTACTTGTTTGCTCCTACACACTGTCTTCAGTGCACAGTTTAAGGGCATGTGAGTGTATGTGTCACACACACCAGTCACGTGATGCGCCCGAGGCAAGGGAAATGCCACACGTCGGGAAATGGTAAGCAACCAGTGCTCAGTCATTGTGTCTCTGCCCACCATCGACTCTACTCATCTCCCAGGTTCCGTGAGCACTCCGGGTTTATTACCTTGGCTTACCACTGTGTTGTGTGTTTGTGAATGCGGATTCCTGGTGGGAATCTCTACTCTCGGTGAGAGTGTTCTGCTAATAAATAGTGTGGTTTACCAACTCTTTCATGTTCAACCAGCGACTGGGTTTATCCGCCACGCAACACTGGACAGTTCGGTCAGCTTCCTGACATAATGACTGAGCCATTGATAAACCCAACGCATAGGGCCGTGATGTGTGAGACTGTGAATTGGCAGGCACCTGAGATCAGTGGGCTGAAACAGGAGGTCGCCGGGCTGTGGAAGGTTCTCCAAGAGTCATTCGTGACACGAGGGGAATTCGATCAGCTTCACCAGCAGCTCGAGTCAGTCCCACCAGGAGCTAGCAGCCGAGACACGGGCTCCACGTCCGGCCATCCAATCATCCGCCCCTGTTACCAGCCACGAGCCCAAAATAGCATTGCCTGAGAAGTGGTATGGAGTTGATGGGATGTGCAAGGTTTTTCTAACTAAGTTTCAGCCCACCTGTTATCCATCAGACCGGAGCAGAACTGAACTTCTCATCTGACTTCTTACTGGGCAGGCGGTCGAGTGGCCTACGGCGGTCCTGAGAGCCAATAGTGATGTTGTCTATTCACATCCCAAATTCATCAATCAACTTAGGATTGCCTTTCAACATCCCGACAGTGAGGTGGAGACCGACTCTGACTTATACACCTGCGGCAAGGATACCGTTCAGTGAGCCATTACACAGTCCCGAACCCTCTCCATTCAAACCACCTAGGGCGATTCGGCTCTCCGAACGGCTTTTTACAAGGGGTTGGCTGTCCCAAGCCTGCCCCTCCTACCCTGCCGCCAGCAGGCATCAAAACCAAGACCAGCACCACCCCGGATCTGACGAGACCTCCGTCAGTGGATCCACTGGGAGCCGGGGAACCCATGCAAATGGGACGCCCCTCCCTGACTCCTGTGGAGAGGGCCCAACGCTATTGCGAGGGCCTTTGTGCCTATTGTGCCTCCCCCGACCACCATCTCTCCATCTGGGAAATGGTCAGACCAGGTGAACTCACCTGGTCCCATTAACGCATCATGCCGATCATTTCCTGTCTGTTATTACACATCCAGTTGCCCACAAGCGGGTCATGACCACCTCTTTTGTTGATTCAGGGGTGGTTGGGAATTTTATTGACCAAGCTTATGCTGCTCAGCTGGGTGTGAAGCTAGAGGCATTATCTCAACATCACCTCTGTTGACAGTAAGTCCCTCACCTCCAGTCTCATCACCCACCAAATTTCATCTCTTCAACCAGCCACTATAAAACCCTTGTAATGGCATTTGGTCTTTGCAATAGTCTGGCTGCGTGCCAACATTTCATCAGCGACATCTTATGGGATATGTTGGGATGCTGCATGTTTGCTTACCTTGATGATATTCTCATATAGTCTACGAACATCTCTGGTCACACCCAGCATGTGAGAGCAGTATTAAAGAGGTTGCTGGCCCACCAACTGTTCTGTAAGTTGGAGAAGTGAGCTTTCCATCAGTGCTCCACCACATTCCTCGGGTTTGTGATATTAGATAAGGGTGTGGTCATGAATCCCCAGAAACTGAATGCTGTATGTGAGTGGCCCCTACCCACTTCGCTTAAACAACTTCGCCGTTTTCTGGGCTGTGCAAACTTCTATAGGAGTTTCATTTCATATATATATGTGCGTGTGTGGTGTGTGTAAGACAAGATAAACCTTAAGATAAGATAAACCTTTGTTAGTCCCACAAGTGGGAAATTAGATATTAAATTCGAACTAAATTGTGTGTATATACAGCAAACCTCGCTTAATCAGCAGTCGCGGCTTCAGTCTTTTGTGGATTTTTCCTGAGAACCAACTGAGAACCTCAGATTTGCAAACCTCAGATATCATTCGCATTTTTCTTTGCTTTTGTGGCATCCGGGGCCTCGTCCGCCAGACCCCTCGTCCTCCTTCTGGGTTGTTTATGTCTGGGCGTGTGTTTAGCAAGGCAATCAGACACCTGAACTGAATGAGCCTGGCTGGTGGATGAGGCCTCGGTGTCACAGCTTTTTTCACGGCATTATATAATTTTTCATGCATTTTAGTGCTAAATTTTTAAGAAAAATAATTTACCAATTTTGTAACAAATATTTTTATTAACATAAATTCAGCTAAATATCCATATCCATATTTTAAATTAAATTGATTGTATTTACCTCCTTATACTAAAGAAATCTTTGTCGCATACCAAAGAAAACACCCATGCATGAATTACAGTACAGTCTACATAGGGGTAACATTGGTATTTTACATTATTGAACTGCAACAGTAGTTCAGTGTAAACTGTACAGTACAAATATGGATTTACCTTTACGTTTTTAAGGATAATGTATTAAGCCGTGTTGAAAATTAAAGTGTTTAGGGAGCATATTTGGGGGCATATTTAGGGTTTACACTATAAAAACAGGCATTTTTATTACATCACAACAACGTGGTTTTTCACTATATGCGGGGGGGTTTAGTGTATATATGTCTCGGGGTAGGGGAAAAGTGGGGGGACCAAACGAGTGATTTTGAAAAGTACTTGTAAGCAGAACCACAGCAAAATTCGCACCTTACCTGACTTTCCTGTCGCTGACGTTACATCAGTTTGTTCATAATTCACAGTAAGTAGTATGAAAAGTTTAAAAAAAAAAACCCTCTACAAACTCTGAAAGAGCTCAAGTGTGTGACAGTTAATTTGAAATTGAAAATCAGGCGCGGGACGTGGGTGGTGACGGGCAATACCACCTCGCGCAAGTAATAGAGGGAACTTTGATTTCTATTGTAAAAAACTAAAACTAAAAAAGTAAATAAAAATGTTTATTAATTAGTGTTTTTAACAGTTCTACCCATTGCTGTATGAGCTTTGTTTGCTAGTGCACTGGCGTCTCACACCAGTCCGTTATTTGTTGTGGATTCTTGTTTTCGTTCCGGTTGTGCCACCTGACTGCAGAGCCTCAGTTTCAGCATGAGCGGTGGTAGTTATGGTTACAGTGCAACAATAGTGATAAAGGAAAAAGGCAGAATATAAATAAAGATAGTTAAGTCTTGTAACCAAAACAGTTTGCCAAGATTGTTTGAAAGTGTTGCTTAACACATGTCAGGTGGCACAATATGAGTTGTTTTACAGCAAACCTGCATTTCTTTGTTGTGTTCTTGAGTGTCCTGCACAGCATTGGTTCTATCCATCAGTTGGTGCATCATAGACTGCCAGATGTATAAAAGTATATAAAACTGTAAAGATCTAAAAAGTATAATTGTAAAGATGACAACTGTAGTCCTGAATCTCCATTAACCTGCAGTGTTAGACATCCAGCCGTTAGACTGCATTAAAATGTTCAGTGCAAAACATTCCAGATCTCACCTGTGACAGTACGCATTGACAGAAAGTAGTCATGTGGTGCAACCATGTTACACTGCACTCTAAAGGATTAATCTATCATTGCTTAGTAGTGTGCATCCTAAAAAAAAAACTGACTTTATCAAGCCCTAACTCTGTCTAATGTCTTTGTAATAGATCCAAAGGTGCAGTGAAATGCATGACTTGCTACCAAAGTAACTTTTACATGTTTGATCAAGAAAAAGACTTCGAAAGTAACGCTATGGGGAAAATAATTTATTGACCAAGCATTCCCACCGGATCCATCAAAGCATAGGAGACCTTAAACAAATAAAATTTTACTCCATCAGAAAACAAACTAGACTAAATATGAGTCAATACTTGTTTGGCACTTCATACAAAATTGATATTGCCATCCATTAAATGCTTATTAATGTTTGCACAATGTTAATTTTAAATTACCTCCACATTAGCCTGTAGCTTCAATACAAAACCATTAAAGCAAATTTTCACACATGTCTTAGCTAGCTGGGAAAATGAGATTCAGCTTACTATTCATTTATTCATTTACTATTCATCTTACCCCTTTTGTTCTCATCTACCCTGTGCAGGATCTTCAGCCTTGTCCATGAGGCTCACTTGGAAAGGTTTAAACTTCCCCATCACGCTTGGCTTTGAACTTCTTGGCTGCAGTACAGGTTTAAAGATCTGCTCTGTATTACCATATCCATCACCACCTGTTCCAGTTTTCCTCCATTGGCTGGCAAATCCAATGCCATGGGATGTACTACTGAATGACCGGGAGCCACTGCCTGGTTGTATCATCCCAGAGTGTTGAACATAACCTGAAGATTTCTGCCTTGATCTAAAACGGTTTGATACAGGTTTACCATGTGAAGTCACACCAGTGCTGCTGAAAGGATAAACCTGCAGATGGCTGCTGTCAAACTTGATGGCAGAAGGTGCAGGATTGATGGCATAACCAGTGCTGCTGGACTTTGGGTCAGTTGGTCTGGTTTGTGGCCTTAAATACATGAGAGCAGAGTGGCCATATCCTCTGCTAACTCTATCATCCTGGACTTCCAGCATCCTGGAGTCCTCATAGGTTGCAGTGGTGTGGTCTTCAGTCTTGTACATGTTTGGAGAAGCCTCTGTTTGAGAAGAAACCTGGTAAATGCTGGGGAACTGGTAGTTTTTAGGAACCCAGCTGTCCATTAGTGTGTGCTGGACCACCTTCTTGGCCTTGCTATTCACACTCTGCAGTGACAAAGGACTGCTAAATGGGTTCTTTTGGGGATGGAAGCGGTCTTGCATGGGTGCCCCCGAGCTGATTTTGGGACCTTTTAAGGGTGAAAACTGACCAAATGTCCAGGGCTCAGTAAACCTTTCAGAGGGAACAGGGAAAGCTCTGTGCTCACTAACCTCTGTTTTAGCACTATAGTGACCACCAGGCCACAGATGGGTGATCTGCTGCACAGATGCTTCAGCACTGTTCCTTGGCTCAGTTTGGCCAGTTTTCACCATTTTTGAGGAACTGGTCTGGCTGTTAGACCACCTGGCTTTGTGCGCTTGATAAATGTTCCCAAAATCATCTGTTTTCTGGTCTCTTTGGGCCAAGCTAGAGCTTTCAAAAGATTCAATCCAAGGAACAGAGTCAACACCCTTGATCCGCCATGTGATCCCGTCTCTGGAAGAGCCACTGAAAACATCTAGGTGAAATCAATTGTGGAAGGGGAAGAAAAAAAAAAAGTCAATGAATAGGCAAGAAGACAAACTAGTGTTTATAATGCTGTCACCTGTTATTTGCTGGTTTGCAGCTTAAGTTAAAGCTTAAGCAGTTTGAGAGAGAGAAGAGTTTCATTTGTACATTTTTGTGCTTATAGTAGTGAGGTGAATCGCTAGATGTTGATCAAAGACCTCATTTATTTTTTCCCCCTTGTTTGGATGTCAGCTCTCAAACTTTTCAGGTGCTTAAAGCACTTTCAGCAGAAGTTTGGGAAAAGCATCCATTGTTGTTTAAAAGCTGCTCTTCCCAGAGGGAATAATTCAGAATAAGACTGTTCTCTGTTCAGCCTGTTTCTCCTAGACATAACTGAGCTCAGTTTAACATCAGTGTGAGATTTTATCTGAGGAGTTTACACCAAGGAGGACCCTGAAGATCATGGAGTGTTTGGAGCATATTAGCAACTTCACATTAGCTACAGGGACTTCGTTTTTACTTCTCTATATAAATCAAACCATGCGAAAGAATCCAAAGAAGAATGTTCACAACAATATTTCCTTCATCACCAAAAATAAATCATAGTTGGAGATAACTGAAGTCCACCAAAAAATAGAAAAATCTATTCACTACAGAAGTTATTTTGCTGTTCTCATCGACTTCAGTTGTCTCTTTAGCAAACTTACGAACCTCAAAACTCTGACTTTAGTAGTCAAAACTTCAGATGTTGTACAGGTTCATACATAAGGCAACACCGTTTTCTTTTAGGTCTTTTGGTTGAGCTATATATCTGATTAGCTGACAAAGATCAGAGAAGAGAAAAGAAAGAGCATTTTAAGATATTAAATTGGGATCAGGCTGAGATTAGAGGAAGGCTCCTTCTCAAGAGCTGAAAATAAGTGTAAAAAAAGTGCCTGAAATCAGTCATATGCAGGAGAAAATGAATTTTCCTTTACTCAGGAAAAGCAGTCCCAAACTTTTGTGCAGCATGTGTTCTGTTACCTTTCCTTTCTCCAGAACACTTCACAGCGGCCACCAACACTGAACACAGCAAACACACCCTGAGAAACCAATCAAACATTACCAATCTAATAAACATCGATGTTCATTTGACTGAGTTCTTTTTACCTTAAATGATATCCAAGGAAAATCATTTTCTTATCATCTCCAGAAACTTAAACACACACAAACTCAAAGAACTGGAAAACAGTGAGGATGTCTGATCCCTCTTTGTAACCTCTTGAGATCTCCTGCATTTAATCTGCATAAATTAAAGGACAGGTGCTGCTAGTTCTGATGAACCAATCACAACACAGCATAAGATGTTTGTTGGGTTTAAATGTGCTTAAAAAAACAAAAGCAAAACACAGGTTTCATGTGTTTATTGTGTCCCTGATTTATTTATAGCAGCACACATTTAAAGTACACAATGATAGACATGATATAATGAAAAATTATAAATACAGGCTTTAAAGGCCTTTCCAGAAATGAGCAGAAACACAGAAACATCCCTCTTTGACTGAAGGCAGTGCTCAATTTAAAAGCTGTAAAAAGAACATCACATTAACAGTAATCAATAAAACAGCTCCCCAAACATCCCTTTCTGAAGCTCCATAAAGCTATAATTGCACTCATTAAACAAAACTGCATCTTTTATGCCGTAGGACATCTTGGTCACCGGTGAGTGTGTGCTGTGAATTTAATGCACATTTTCTGTAACTGTTTTGGAATTTATGGTGGTACCTAATCATGAGAAGGTCCACAGTTCTGCTAAAGTGAATACCGTCTCATTGTTTTTCTCCAGCTTTCCCAAGGTTATAGATCGCTTTGTTTTCAAGGATCTCCATTTTTGCCCCTTCTTCAGAAAGCGAGTTTACCACCACAGCTCGGACCACAGTGCCAATGGGGATGGACATTGTAGAACACACTCCCAGAAACTTCCGGGCCATCCACTCTCCAGGCCTGCTCTCCTGTCTGTCCACCAGGAGAACCCTGAAACACATTTATATTGTATTTCTTATTAAATAATGTTATTATGACAAAAACACAGTTTAGACAGGTCCAGTGCGATTTCTGGGATTAATGTGAAGAAAACAATATAAAAATAAGTACACAATAAAGCAAGTAAAAAATATTTTTGGCCCATTTTTTATATCAATTAAAAAATAATAAATAGGTATTTTTGTATATTAAACCACAAAAAAAACACACGTGTGTATACATACCTATGTATGTTAACGATACACACTTTTTATCTGTCGACTGAAAATTGGGTTTGGGTTATCTTAGGATAGGGTGAGTTACCCTAATGTGGGACACTTTTTGTAGTTTGGACTTCTGTAGTGTATTACAATGTTAGGCCAACATTAAACTACAAAAAATGTCCCACATTAGGGCAACTCACCCTACATAAACATTAAATTACCTACATTCTTTTTAGGCCAAGACCATGTCATTAAATGTAAATATTATCCTCCATTCCATCCTACACTTTAATAAAGTGTGGGTTAATTTGCTCAGCTATCATGTTTTGTGACGCTCCTGTGTGGTGCTCATGACTCACGCAGGTCTGTAGATGAAGCATCTCTCAAAGCCCACTTCTGCTACATCTGCCTCCACCTGACCCTGAAAAACACACCAACAATCATTTTATCCACTTGTTGGGACGTTTCAGCCAAAAGAGCTTCAATGTGAGCTTTTAGCACCAGTTTGGAAAAGAAGAGTGTCCATCACTGTTTAAAAGCCAGCTCTTCAGACTGAGGAGGACATTCTGATTATCATGAAACTGGGTGTTATAATTTTCTGTCATGACGTACAGGCAATGTGGGTGTGTCCCGTATTACTTTAAGATCTAATATATAACAGTCATTATCATTCTGTGCAATATCTTTATTATTATTTGCAAAAGTTTATTACTCATGTTACTATTGTGTGCGATAAAAGACTAAGAATAGAGAACAATTCCAAACCACTGTGTGTTAATGAGGACATTTATTTATTTATTTACAGGAGACACAGAAAGTGGTGTTTCTAATAAAGTTCAGCAATAATGTGCATGTATTATATTTTATATTGTGCTTGGCTTTGTGTCTCTGTGCAGTTGTAGTACAAGAATTTACTTCGGGATTAACAATTTTCTGATTTTGATATAATAATGTGATATATAATAAATAATAACATTCATTGGGGAAAGTTAGTACTATACTCTAAAAATCTATAGGGTTCCTCTCAGATCCCGGAGGTGTGCTGCGTGTCATGTCACCTTGGTTTTCAGGTAGAGGAAGCTGCTGGTTTTGTCGGCTCCTTTCGCGGACAGCAGGTGGAAGTGTGTGCAACCTCCGGCTTTAGCGAGCTCCGCGGACTTCAGCACGTAATCATGATCCACACGGATAAATCCCTCCTGCAACAGTCCACAGTTTCTCTTTTTTCAACCTTCAAAATGACCATTTTAACCTTGGACTACTTTATCAATAGTCTAAATTATGCCTGCACAACACATCATCTGCTAATTGTTTAACGCAATATCGGTTTCTGCAATTCTGATATCACAGAATGACAGCAATATGCAAATAAGCCTATAACCTGTGTTCCTGGCTCCCTACTGCTTCACTTGGTGAATAGGTTAAATAGAGAAGAAGAATTTTGTGCTGTTCACACTGTGTGCTGTGTTCACGTATGACAAATGGTCACTTTACACTAAATTCTACTTTTAACTGTTAATGGTGTTTGCGTATTGGTGGATGAATGGGCAGGGCTAAACTGCTGTAGTCAGAATAAAGAATTATATTTACATTAATTGGTTTTGTGACACAAAAACTGACCTTATTTTCCATATATGGACAGAATGGATGGGGAATGTAAACGCACCATTTGAAACAATATTTAGAGACTTAAAGCCAGAAAAATGATTACATGGGTGCTTTAATGTCGGAATTTGTAGCAGTAAAATCACTGATATTTTGTCCATATTGAGCAGCTTGAGCTGAAAGGTGGTGCAGAAGACTGGCTCTGCTCAGGAAAAAAGTTCATGTCTCACATTAGAAACTCACAGTTCCTGCTTTGGCTTTGGTGGTTCCGAGACAGCAATACCCAACATCATGGCCCTGAAACGCTGCAGCATGATCGTCCAATTTCTCAAAATCTACCACTTCCTGGAACTTAAAACACAAAAAACCCACATGAACCTTCTGTTCCATCAGCTCTACCTAGAACCACACTGACGGACAGAATTACCAAACTATTGTAGGCTTTGTCCTCAAAGGTCAGCTTCCGACGTCCAATGAGAGTGATCTTGGAGAAAAGGTTGCGCTCCACAATCTCCTCCAACAGCAATTTTCCCATCTCTCCAGATGCTCCGAGAATAAAACAGCTTTTATTCTTTTGTCTGAAGGTTTCATCCATCGCTGCCAAATCCATCCTTTAGAAGATAAACAGAGATGTCAGTCTGGCCTGTTTCTGCAGCTGATGATAACCTCAATGTGTTTTTCTAGTCGTTCATTAGGGATCAGTTTCTGACCAGTCTCTCTTGAATGGATATTTTTGGGTGGTGGTCCGCTCGCAAACTGCAGTGCTGAAAACGATCCTACAACACAATAATATCTGGTCAACAGGTCCTGTGTTCAGAAACTGATCAGAGATGAAAAGTGGAGCTGAGGCTGATAAACTGGACCACAGTCTGAACCTGCACACCTGAATAGAGGAGGAATAAGACAGGGGTTTCTGATAAATTGGCCAGTCAGGGAACGCACAAGATGGGTGTTTCCAATAAAGTGCCCAGCGAGTGAAAGTACAAGGCGGGTGTTTCCAGTAAAGTGTCCGGTCAGGGGAAGCACAAGGTGGGTGTTTCTAATAAAGTGGCCTGTGAGTGCAGATCAGCAGACAGTGCAGTGTTTAATATTAACTGAATCAGGTATTTATTAGGTTTTTATCAGTGTTAAATATTAACCGGATCAGGTCTTTATCAATGTTTAAGCAGGTGCGACACTGAACCACACCCCAGAGTGAAGCACAGGTTTCGTCTCCTAAATCACCAGCTTCTCGCTCGAAATTTCCGCTCCAGCTTAAGCGTGCAGCATTTAATAATAATAATATTACGGGTCCCAAGAGTGGTACTACAGTAATAAAGATAATGTTCCTGGAAAACAGGTTAATAAAACAAGGAGATGACACAGGCTGCTGCTTTCAATACTTCATCCAACGTACATCTCTTTATTTACTAGCAATAATAACAAAACATCTTACTTTTTCTTGTCCCAGTGCGGTTCATCAGTAAATATGTTCAATACAGTTACCTTTACGTAATTCATACAAATACTTTCATACATTCACGCTCTCACCTTTACACCAGTAATGAAAAGCCACTATGGCTGAATAGTGCAATGACATGGAAATTCCATAGTATTCAAATACAGGCTACCTATAGCCGCCTAACAAAGCACCTAGTTAAATATTCATACGGCATAGAATTCCACACTGTACACAAAGTTTAAGAACAGCACATATAACTATTCAGTTTGTTACTATCAAACACTTAATATATTCTAGATGGAACCCATTAATCTCACTATCCTAGCATAGCATATTACAACAGGATAACTTATATCAAAACGGTGTTTCTTAACATTTAGTTTCTATGCCTTATCAGATACTATTCCTTAAATCAATGTATTTATTCATTTATACTCGTGTTCCTTATCAGACTAATCCTGTCGTATGGCCAGTGTGTGTGCGTGTTTGTGTGCGTGAGTATGTGAGGGGGCGAGTGAGAGAGACAGAGAGCTCGTGTGTGTATGTGGGAGAGAGAGGGAGTGTGTGTGTGTGTGTGTGTATGGAAGAGATTGGAAGTGTGTGTGTGGGAAAGATTGAGTAAACGTATACTTATTAAACTTTGTGAAATAATTGTCTACAAGCAGTGTCCGAGAGCTCACAACGCAAGGTTAGCAGTTAGCTACTTGGCTGGGAGACGATAGCTAGCCGTCTGAAACGCTTCCGCTTGGCACCACATATAGGTCGCGAAACGACAGTTTACCTCAGATAGCCGCTTTATACGATGGCAAACTTTGATATAACTTCTACACTTAAAGTTCAAAATAACACGAAAGCAAGCGATCAAATTAACATCAGTCACGAGCTGCAGGCACTACAACAAGTATAGGGGGGTTTACCCAGTACTAACCTGGAAAACAGGTTAATAAAACAAGGAGATGACACAGGCTGCTGCTTTCAGTATTTCATCCAACGTGCATCTGAGGGCTGAATACACCTTCAGACCTGTGGTCACCTATTTTAGGTGTACAACATCATGAAGAGCTATGGGCAGTGATCAACTAGGATGGTGAGGACGGTGGCTGAAATACAGCAACATAAAACAGAGCTCTTCAAGAAAGTTCAGAAAACATTTTGTTTTCTGCTAAGGGCAAATCCAAAATACTTCATTGGTGTGGAAGAACTCAACGAAAAAAGCATGGGTTGTGTGTGAAAGTTACGTGAAACTGAATTTTGCCATCCCCGCCAGTCCAGTCAGTCCAGGGGGAAATTGTAAAATATGGTTGACTAGCCTGCCAAAGTGGTCAAGCTGTGTTTCCACTTCTGTCTGAAAACTTTGGTACAATGATCCTGCATCACGAAATGAACTGTGATTCACAGCATTTTCATCCAGTACCTTTTGTTATTGTCTGTCTAGTCCAGTGGCATTGGATGGTACTGGCAGGCCAAACATATTGTGCGTGTATGTGTGTGTGGATGGGGGTGCGTTCTGTGCTTTGGGGCCCAGCCCTAAAAATGAGACGGATTCCCCTGCAAGCTGTGTAGAGTCTTTTTGGGTTGCTTCCAACCTGGCTCATTAAAGTGCTGCACAGAAGCACAGATAGCCATGACAGGGAAGATTCTGAAAAGTGTGGTGATTCCCATTTGCATTAGGTTTGCAATGTAACTTTGTACCTAAAGTCAATTTTTGGTAGTGACTTGTCAACTACTTTGTTAAATGACTGGTGGGTAGAATGAAACGTAGCTAACGTGGGTAGAAAATTACCATATGAAAATAAAGTGTTCCTAAATCTTTGTCTGGGATTTTCATGGACTACAAATAATTGATTTCTCATTTCTGACTATTTATTTCTTGTTACAGGATCTTTCAGGTGCAAACTTGGCCAAACTTGATCCAACTGGTCCATATGGTGAACTTCACAAACGAGTGTACCGTTTACAGGATGGCCTTACCTCACATTTCATCCACACAGAAACAGGAGCACTGTGCTTCAGTGAGGGGACAGAAATGGTTTCAAGTAAAGGGTCTGTGGATGATACAGGTCAAAGGCTGTTATCAGAGCATCCCAAAATGAATAGGACAGTCTCTCTAAATCATACAGGAAGAAAGGCTGCAATGTGTGTTTGCCGCCAGGGTTGGCACGGCCCTAACTGTGGAGTGCCAACTGTGGTTCAACACTCCAACCTCCCAACCAAGTTGCACCTAAGACCTCGAAAGGTTCCACGTAGGGTCATCAATGCCATCAACATCAATCATGAATTTGACCTCCTGCACGTCCGGTTCCATGAACTTGCAGATGCTGTGGATATCTTTTTGGTGTGCGAGTCGAACTTTACTGCCTACGGAGATCCTAAATCACTCACCTTTTTGCAGCTCCTCCTCAATGGAACCTTTGACTACATCAGGCACAAAATCCTCTACGTCTTCCTTGATCACTTCCCCAAGGGTGGACGGCTCAATGGCTGGATTGCAGACGACTATCTGCGTACATTCTTGACAAAAAATGGACTGTCGAGGGTTCGGAATGTAAGGCCAGATGATGTGTTCATTCTGGATGATGCAGATGAGATTCCTGCAAGAGAGGGAATTCTGTTCCTCAAGCTTTACGATGGCTGGACAGAACCATTCGGGATTCACATGCGCAAGTCCTTGTATGGGTTTTACTGGAGGCAACTAGGAACGCTGGATGTGCTATCTGGATGCACCATGGCCATGCTTCTCATGGTCTACAAGGAGGATGGGATTCTGCTGAGACGAAGGGATTATTATTCCATGCCAGGATTCAGGGAATATGAGAAAACTTCGGGACACGTGCTAATGCCATGGTCCATTGGAAGCCTGGTTCACTATGCCGGATGGCATTGCTCCTGGTGTTTTAAACCAGAAGGAATTTACTACAAGCTCATTTCTGCACAAAATGGTGACTTCCCTAGATGGGGAGACTTTGTGGAAAAGAGAAAACTAAGCTACATCAAGGAGCTAATACAAACCGGAGGTTGGTTTGATGGGTCAGTGCCACATTACCCACCAACAGACCCTAAAGAGCACATGTTTGCTCCCAAATATTTGTTGGACAACTATGAACAGTATCAATACCTGCTGGAGAATCCTTATTTAAAAAGGTTAAGATAAGAGGAAACAAATCAATGTACTTAATATTAGAATCTGACCAGTAGGGGGCAAAAACAAGAACAGCACTTATCTAACTCATTTGATAATGCCATCAATATGTTAATATTGAGAAAACACTTGTTAAATTGTGACCTGTGCAGAAGTTATAGCACATTTAATATGTGATGTTTTATTTAGAATGTAAATTGTGCCCAAGAAATACCAGAACAATGTCATAATGAAGTATCTTCTCTTTAGAGGGTGTGCACTTATCTTAATAAATCAACATAACGTGACGTTGGTTCAGGGGAGCACTGGATTAGTCCTTTTTCCCTGGGTTTGTAGTGAGTTTGACAGTGAGCTGCCATAATTTCTGTGGTGTAGCAAACCTTTATAAACTCTCAGGGATTTTGTTATATTAAAGCAATCACAGAAGCATAATTTCATTAATAGTCAACAAATATGATAAGGGGCTAGTAAACAAGCCATGCCCACTTTTCTGCCAGTTCATTGGTCCACTCATGAGGGCTCCTGGATGCTAAACGGTTTTAGCTATTCCATAATAATTTATTTCAGATGTGATGAAAACTAGTAAAAGACAGAATGGTTATGAAGCAATGCAGAAGGACAGCTGTGGTTGAGACATTTCTCACATGACTCTGACTGTGTCCTGTCTTCATATCCTGATTATTAGTAAGCAGGGTAATTAGCTAGCTTTACTGTATTATTAACCACAAGATTAGCTTTCTTTTCTTTGTAATTTGCCAATTGCTCTATGCTAATAGCTGTGTAATTAGCCAGATGATAAGCCAGTTGATCTGTATTGTAACCTGATTATTAGCTAGCTAATCACCTGGCTAATTACACTTTCCTGTGTTATTAGCCAGGTTATTAATTAGCTGCTCAGTACTAATAATAAGGTGATTAGCTCTCTATTAGCCTGGTGATTGGCTTGCTGATGTCCATAAGAGTTATGTTCTGGCTGAGCAGTTGTGGGTTTCTCTGCTGTGTGTGTGTGTGTGGCGCAATGCCTGAGAGTCAGGAGGCTACTTCCTCTCCTCTCTCATCCACACAAAAGACCCTGCAGTGTAGGCCAACACCTGAGCCCTTCTCACGGGAGGAGAGGGAGGGCAGAAACCAGAGCTGGGGCTTTTGCACACTTTGGCCCCATTTGGAAAATGTCACTGGGACAGTCGTCATGCAACACACCACACCTAGAATGAGAGGGACGACCACTCTGTCTGACCCCTAACACTGAGGAGCAGAAGTGTGTATGGTTTTAAAAAGTCAATGTTGACTTAACTTTAAAAGACAATGCTGAGTTTACAGAAGTTATTAAAATAAAATAAACATCATAACTCGAGGATATCCAGGCAGAGTCTGTGCCAATTTTACTGAAAGAACAAACCACAAACAGATATCTTCTAATGTTCACTCTTAAAAGCCAAACATCCAAATGATTCTTGGCTTGGAAATGAAGCTATAGCAAAACCCATCTTTGAGTGATGCTATGGAACCACATAAGTCTGTAAAACATTTTTGTAAATGCAGTTCTTTACTCCATTTAAAGTTTGTTCCTTTATTTAATAAATAGGTCTTTAAAGAACCATCTTGTGAAAGTTTCTTTGCAGGACCAAAAGTGGTTCTTCAATGGCATGATGCGAAAACCTCCATTTTTCTACACTTATTTTTTAAAGTAAATTTGATGTGGAATCTGTCTGGAGGTTCTTTATTCTTTAGAGAAGATCTTCACTTACACATCTTATCTTGTTTTCTTCAAAGAACCACTGAAAGGTTCTCCACAGAACATTTTTCAACATTTTATTTTAAATCGTGACACATGCCACCTTTTTGCTATGTATCCGTACTTATAGAGCCAATAGATCTGACAAAAAAATCTAATTCCACTTCATGATTAATGTGTAGAATGGTTTATGTAATTACTAATGCTGGGCAATGATTAAAATATTTAATTGCGAATAATCACATGGTTTTCTGCGATTAATCACAATTGATTGCATTGTTATATGAAAAATTAAATAATGAATTTAAAAGTAGTGTATTGCGTACCTTTATTTTTAAAGTACTGCTGTACGAACAAAAGTGCAATAACATTTGGTTTGCAAACACTTTAAACAAATAGGGTGCTTTATAACAGTAGTGTTCCCTTTAACACAGTTACACAGCTGCAGTTCAAATATTTCTTGTAAATTTCAACTTAAATATTAATTAAATCAAATCAAATCAAATATAAAACCAAAGCTATTTGCCACTGCAGGGAAATCACGTTTTGTCTAGTTTGTTATAGTCAAACAAGTTACCCTCAGAGTCCAGAGCATGGGGGCAAACCATTATAGCAGCTGTAAAGGGGAACCAAATCCATATGAAAATCTATGTATCTGAATGCAGTGTCATTAAAGTCCCTGTTGGTGTAATGGTCAGGTGTCCCATTACTTTTGTCCATATAAAATGGGTCGCCTGGCCCCCGTGAAAACTGAGATGTATAGCGCTGCGTGCTGAGCGCACCCACGACCACAAAAAGCAACGCACTTTCAGAATAAAAGGAATTTAAAAAAAAACACGTGATAAAATAAATGTCTGCGTTAAGTGAATAATGCGTTAATGTGTTAACGTGCATTAACGTGCCCAGCCCTAGAATTAATGACTAATAAGCCTGAGGATTCGGTGGTTAAGACATATTATTCAGTAAGTAGTCTCAATTATTCAGCTACTACCCTAAAACCAATACACCTGGCTTTGTAGTTTAAGGGGTTAAACGTATGACCTATTAATTTAATAGCCAAAAGAAAGCAGGACTCAAGCTTGTGTATGTGTGTCTTGTACTCTGCTCCCCAGAGCCCTGTCCTCGGTGGTGGCTCTGGGTGCAAATATCATCTGCAACAAGATCCCCGGCCTAGCCCCCCGACAGCGCGCCATCTGCCAGAGCCGCCCAGACGCCATCATTATCATCGGTGAGGGCGCTCAGATGGGCATCAACGAGTGCCAATACCAGTTCCGCTACGGCCGCTGGAACTGCTCCTCCCTGGGCGAGAGGACCGTCTTCGGCCAAGAGTTGCGAGTGGGTCAGTAGATCATCCTTGAACGCTGGCTTTCTAGCTTGTGTGTGTGTGTGTGTGGGGCATGGGCGCTGGAACCATTAGGGCAGGGGGGGGACATCCCCCCCCCCCCCACTTTTCAAAATCATTAATTTGTCCCTCCCACTTTTTGTTTTCCGGACTAAAGCAGAGCACCCCCCCAACACAGCCTCCAACCCACCCCTGGCGAGACGTAGACCGATGCATCCCCCCTACGTTAAAAATGCTTCTGGTGCTCCTGGTATGGGGTACTGTGCAAAAGTCCTCCCAAGAAAATGTTTCTGGGCAGTAACTGTGTATTGCCTTTTGTATTTACTCTAATGTTGATGTATAACATCAGAGTAAATACAAATCAACGTTACACAAACACCCAGGCATTTGCGACCTAATTTCTACCTGCTGCATCTGTAGCATTTTCACTATGGACAATAATGTCGATGTGAAAAAAGAGGAAAACTGGTTGATTCTAAACACACTTTGAATAGAAGCCAATGGACAGGTGCTGATGAATACAGTAAACAGTAACATGTATTTATTGCTGGTTTGGAGAACATAGGTTTGGTTCCTCTTCTCATACATTTTCTCAGTAGAGAAGCATTTAAGTAAAGAGGAACTGACTAGCTTTGTAGCTTCCGATCTAATGTCGTTGCCCCTTTCCACAGTAAGGTGCAGTCGTATGTAAAGGTTTGAAAACACAACCCCCTTCTGTCAATTTAACTGTTTTATTGATTTTCTAAGTGAAAAGGAAGACACATACACTTACACATGGCAAATTGTAGTGCACAGTTTCTATTTATTTGCTGATTTTAAAAGACAATGTAATTCCCAGCAAATAATGTATGAAATGTTCAGCAGAGCGTTCTCTGTGCCAAATGTCATTCGTTTGAGGGTGCCCAAACCTTTGCACACTACTGTATGTGTGTGTGGTTATGCATTAGATCTATGCTGCCATACGCGGCGACGTTGAAAGCAGGGCTGAATATGGCTGCCAAATGTGCCATTTCTGTGGTGGTGCAACATGTAAGACAAGAGAGGAGATGAAAAGAGCTTAACCGTGGGGGAAATCTGTCCTCAATTGCTGTGGGAGACAGTGTGTGCCTCCACCAGCAATGAAATTGCTGCGAAAAACCTGTTTTGGAATCACGCACGTCCACACAAACACATACACACACGATTCCAACACGACAGTCGCTGGGGTTCACATTTTGTGGATCGATTCCTTCATAATGTGGCTTTTAATACGGAGCACTCATATAAATGGTCTTTCAGTCAAAAATGTGTTGTGTCGGTCAATGTGTGGTTTGAGGTTGTGCTTAATCCAATGGCCCTGGTAACAATCACCCTTCTGGGATCTGATTGGCTCAAAGCTCGTTCCTTTTATTTCTTTTGTTCAATTAAACATATCTGTTTCTCAGCTGTGGCGTTCTCTGCCATAGCTTCATCTGAATATGTCCTTCTCTCATGTTCTTTGGTGTGCGTTTGCGTGCGAGGGGGTCTAAACCTGGTTTTCGCATCATCATCTAAAAGGCAGTGTCGCTATGATCGCTCTCTTTGTACAGAGTGAGCTATATATTATACTAGTGTCGTAACAGGATTCACATCTCTGCAACTGTAACTTTATAGTAGAAGGAAAAATATTCTCTACTTTTATGTAGGTTAATTTTATTCCACACATTTTTGGACCATTTCTATCAATCCATTCATCATGAAATGTTCACACGATGCAAAGAACAGCTGCTTTATTTAATGGAAAAATGTAACAAAAGTTTGGTAAGACAGTGACGAACCACATGACAATTAATCACTCATCTCT
The DNA here is from genome assembly GCA_037577275.1 of Bryconaethiops microstoma. Taxonomy (NCBI): domain Eukaryota; kingdom Metazoa; phylum Chordata; class Actinopteri; order Characiformes; family Alestidae; genus Bryconaethiops; species Bryconaethiops microstoma. The sequence continues at coordinate 19,136 of JBBJLS010086113.1, forward strand.
TTTCATATTTTGATATTCTGTATGCCGTCCAAACATTCATTGTCGAGAGGTTCTGAAAAGACCACGACAGCATAATTATTGTCTAGCTCCTTGGTTATTCATGTGCAGTTTTTATACACTGTTTTAATAGTATGCAGACCTCTGACAATTATTTTTGGCAAGAATGAAGCAGGACAGAATATTTCCCTAAAATGCACTGCCACTCATTTAGGTCAACACTGAACACATAATGGATCCCTCAAATTCAGCAACCTTATAGGATACTACCAGTATAGGAGCTTGGACTGTCAACATTGATTAAAGCATTATTACTGTTACTCTCATTTAACTTTTATCCAAAGCAGGAGACATTAAGCCGCAGTAGTAGCGGCATGTTATCAGCTGGGATCAAATCCATGACCTTTTTGGCTCAGCGTTCATGACAATGGTCTCTGACCACTGGGCTCGTGCCATCCCTAAATGTTATTCCATTATCTTTCTGGCCTGTTGAGAGAGGCCCACAGAACGCATGGGAATCGGGCTAGTTTAAATTCATCAGTCAAACCAGGCATGCACTACTGTTCAACCGGCGTAAAAAATACGTGCTTAGTGTACTTGAACTCCTGGCTGGATGAGGAAAAATTCCTCCACTCGATGACATGACCAGTGAGAGGGCTTCTCCAGTCAGTCGGGGTTCAGGAGGCTGGCGTAAGCATAAGCGCAATGCATTCATAACTAGGCTTTTTTTTCTTCAAAACAGAACATGAGCCAGCATGCCTTTGCTGTGGCAAAATTTTCATAACCTTAGAAAACGACTGCAATTTGGTAGTTATTTCCTATTCAGTAAGTTTATGTAAATCTACTCTAAAAGCGGAGGCCAGTGGCAGGCCAAAATAACTTTTCTGGAGACATGATTTGGTAGAATGGGGCACAGCTGCCAACTGCTTACTACCAGTTCGCAGTGGGTTGGGCCCATTGCAGTCAGAACATATTGGCCAGTGATTTTAGTCAGATTTAAATGCTTTATGCAAAAATGAATGATTCAGATCATTGCCTGGATAATGCATACAAAATATCCTATGGCAAAACACTGCAATTATTTGTCTGACGTTGAACAAATTGTTGTTTTTGCCTGTCTTTGCACAGATGATTCAGCAAAAGTGAACTTTTTTACAATTTATGGTTCATCTTCACACTTTGAGTGATCATAACTGTGCCGTTTTCTTTGAGTCCTCACTCCAGACCTTTGTTTAAAACCACTAAAGCCATAAGTCTCTCATTCAACAAACAGAAACACTCAAAAACATTGGCCCCGTCTAATGAAGCCTTAGAGTTCAGTCACAAAGGCTCAGACAACCAGCAGGGGTCACTTTCGTCCCCTCGTGTACCTCTTCAGATGGAAATTTAGTGAGCTCATCTCAAAGGGATCATACTTCATATTTGACACTTGGATTTATTGCTTTGAACAGATAACCAGAGATACCACACATATGTTCTCTGCTCCACCACAACGTCAGATTCCAAAGGCCTAAAAAGTACTGATTCGTTCGTACTGAATGAAACAGATGGCAATGGCAGGGAATTCAAACAGTTCTAGAAAAACAGTGGTTCCCAACCCTGGTCCTGGAGTATCGCTGTCCTGCATATTTTCTTCTGTTTCTTCTGCTCGAATACTCCCAAACCAGCTAAGTGGTTAATAACCACAATTTCTATGCAAATGAAACAATACAAATAAGGCAAACTTTACACAGTATACAATTGGAAAAATCTACCAAACCTTTTCTGTTATTTTGATTGCAGGAAATGACAAAAAGGTGACAAAAATGTAAAGAATACAAATTGTACACAATACAAATGTGGTACTGACTAAAAGTTTATGACCTGCACTTTCCACAGAAAAAAACTGCATCTTTTTCTTTCTTTTTTTTGCATCAGCAGTGACAACTGCAACATCTAAGCTCTTCCTGAACTGATGTGGGTGTGTTAGAGCAGAGAAAGCACTAAAACACACACGTCAGACTCCAGTCTTCGCAGGCCACAGCACTGCAGACTTCAGCATTCTGCCTCATTAAACACATCTGATTCAACTCAACAACTAATTAGCAAGATCTTCATGGATTGATTTAAGGACATTAAGATGAGAGAAAACACCAGTCCCTGCTGTTCTGTGGCTTGGAAGGAACTCAGTTTGACATGCCTGCACTCAAATGTACAGAACAAGGACACTCTATAACCAGGCTGGGAAGCATTGAAGAAAGACGACAATCTTAACTCTGTTCTTTATTTTGGTGTTTATGGTTGGTTTGGTCTTTCAATGTTCCCTGTCTTTCCACAGAAAAAAAACAAAACAAAACAGCAGACTGTTTCTGTCCCCTCCTCTCCCTAGGCAGCAAGGAGGCAGCGTTCACCTACGCCATCACAGCAGCAGGTGTGGCCCACGCAGTGACGGCTGCCTGCAGCCAGGGCAACCTGAGCCACTGCGGCTGCGACAGGGAGAAGCAGGGCTACCACGACCACGAGGAAGGCTGGAAATGGGGCGGCTGCTCAGCCGACGTCAAGTACGGAGTGGAGTTTTCTAGGCGATTTGTGGATGCCCGTGAGATTAAAAAAAACGCCCGCAGGCTGATGAACTTGCACAACAATGAGGCGGGCAGAAAGGTATACATCTATGTATACATACATACATACACAGACAGACAGACACACACACACACACACACACACACACACACACACAGTTCCAGAAAAAAATTAGGAGACCACTGCAAAATGTTCAGTTTCTCAGGTTTTATCTTTTATAGGTTGAACTGAACAGCTTTGCCTTTGTTTTTAAGAACTGCTGAGAATATTTCTCTTATTTTCCAAATAAAAATACTGTTCTTTAAAGCATAATTTTAAAGGAAATGACAAAACATCAAAACAAGAGAAATGACGCAGTGTTTATAGAACTCGAATAATCCAAAGAAAACAAATCTCTTGTTCACTCTTAAACAAAATGGCAATAATTACCTTTGACATATTTCAAGCAGTGTTTTGCCATCCAATTGGTCACATTGCGAGAGGAGAGTGTCGATTACAGCAGTGTTTTTATACTTTTCTTCATTAAATAAGATGTGATTCAGGTGATCACTAACCAGTATCTCATAAAGCCGAACGAGGTGCTTGTGTTGGAATTTAACAGACACTGGCATGGAATGGTTGTCTTACTCATAGAGATGCTAATTTAAAAATAAATTGCTGTGTTTTCTTATTTTTTCCCAGAGTTGTGAATATATGTTTACTTTGACATTGGTGACATTGTCAGTACTGTTTGTTTGTTAGGTAAAACATAATTTGTGTGGGCTTGTTGAACCTGGGTTTTTGAATATAGTGTTTTTTAGAAAAGTTATTTGGGCAGATGTGAGTTATATGACCTCCTGAACTGCTGTGTGTTGTGAAGCACTTGTTTTCCAAGCTGTAATGATAAAGGCAGAACTGCTAAAGCATGTGATAAATAATAGTAATTTTCTAGAGAATAAGTAGAGCTTCCTCATTATCTCTAAAAATAAAAACCGGAGGCATTGTTTTTGTTGCTAATTAAAGACACGCTACACTATTAAATGGGCCTATTATTCATCCCGAAATATATATCCTCTTTATTTTCACAACTTTCTGATGATTTAAAACTTTAAAATGTATGCCAAGTAAACTTTGACTGTGATGAGAAGTGCTTTGATGTTTTGGACAGTAACAGGCCTGCAATGTCACCCTCACTTACTCTTCTCTCTTGACTCCTTCCTGTAGATCCCCTTACCCTTGCCAAAGGATGAAACTGCCCCCGATGCGAAGGTTAGCAACAATATAAGACTGATCTCACATTTGAAAAACAAGTGCCTCTGTCCAGGTACAGACTCTCTGTTAACCTCAGGTTTGTGCCTTGGTCTGACAGTGTTGGAGACAGGATATGCGCCAGCCCACTGGGAGTTGCATCAGATGCCCATATTTTTGATTCTTCTACTCATCCTTCCATTTCACAACGAAAGGATGTAAAATGATTCAAAGTGCTCAAATAGCTGAACTCTGCCAGTTTAGCTTAGTAGCCTAGAGATTAGGAGAGAGCTTAAGAGAGATTTTGATACTGTGTACCGATCTAAGATCTTTCACAATTATGAACATTTTTTATTATTCATGAATGCAAGGAGTGTGAATAACAGGAATGGGAGAGAAAGGATTCTTGTAAGTCTGTCTTTTCAAAGAAGCATTTGAATTTCACTATTATTATTATTATTATTATTATTATTATTATTATTATTATTATCATTATTATTATTATTATTATTATTATTATTA
>JBBJLS010086139.1:0-23439 GCA_037577275.1 Bryconaethiops microstoma
TATATATATGTGAATGTATGTATATATATGTGTGTGTGTGTGTGTGTATATATATATACACACACACACACACACACACACACACACACACACACACACACACACACACAGTGGTTATCCTTAGATCTTCAGGTATCTACAGAAAATAGTAATATTAATATAAGATATAATTAGATATAGATATAATTATAAATAGTTTATGGATACAAATACTACGCATGAATAAAATTACTGTATGTTTCTGTATAAGTAGGTCTTACAATCAGAAGGCTCAGTGAGGACGAGAGACAGCACAGAAACTATTTCCCCGGTGTCGTCTGCCCTGGATAACACCTCAGCCTCCACTTTAGGTGGCCCTGGAGTGTAGTACCCCAACTTCACCAGGCCTTCAGAACACCGTGACCTGTCTGATTTCAGCAGAGACAGACGTGACCTGTAACGCCCATATAGAACATTCTAATTCTGACCTACTTTAATTCATATGATACTCACTCATATGGAAACTGCAAGACAACCCCTGACAAAGAAAGACGTATTGGTTATTCATCTAAATAGTCCTTTGTTGTGTGTGAATTATCTATGAAGTCAGCAAAGTATATAAAGTAAAAAAGGAAAGCTCCTCACCTCCTTGGAGCACTGCACTGGGGGTTGCTCTATCAGGCCGAGTGCAGAAACCTGTACTGTCACAAATGAAAGCAAGATAAACATTAAAATCATCTTTCTCCAGTAATCCTGCAAGACTGCACTTCATCTGTCGTGTGTAGAATGAGACGTGATTGAGGGTGAGGCCGATAAACTGAAGAGCCTTTTTCTCAAGGTAGACAGGAAATGACAAGATCAGATAATTCTGTGTGGGGGGGGTTCCATCTCAGAAGATATCTGTGCAATTAATGACTTTCACTTTACATGTGGCTCTGGGCTAATATGTTCTACTGCCTTTGCATTTCCAAAGCAATCCCTCTCATGTCTATATATTTGTATGTGTGTGGATATGTACTATATATCCACTATATATATTGTATATTCACTATGTATATTTATTATTTGTATAGTGTACTTTTGATATTACACTGTTGTGTTGTATAGCTTTTCTTCTATCGTTTATGCTGCTTCTACTTTTGTACTGTCCTCTTTGCTGCTGTAACAATGCAAATTTCCCACCTGTGGGACTAATAAAGGCTTGTCTTCTCTTAGGTTCTTTGGTATGAAGATGTGAAAATATGTAATGCAGTTCTGTGCACTACGGTAGGCCTAAACCTGGACATGTGTAGCTGATTTTTTAAGTGAACTTATTTACACAATGTGAACGCAGTGTGTAAGTCATTCATCATTCGATTCCTTCCATTGAGTATTAGCATGAATGTCCACTAGAGGGCAGTAACATCGATTCTAAGTGGCTTAATCTGCAGTACAATTAAGTGCTATTTTAGAACCAAAAGCTTATGTGGAACAGTCCTCACTTTGTCATTCCCGTTTATTTCAAACAATTCACCTTGTCACTTTAAAGTAATGCCCCATGTTGTTGCATTGCTCAAAAATGAACTTATCATGAAACACACCACACACAAACGTTGCACAATAAATAAAGAAAAAAAGAAAGAAAGAAAGAAAGAAAGAAATACAAAAATAAATTAATTCTATTATAAAAGTAAAAATTGATCATTCTGAAGTAAAAATTGATTCATGAAAGGCTCCGCTGACATCTTTATGTATCCAACAGCATGCCAGCGGTCATGAGAGGCTTTGAGAAGATTCCTCGCCTCAAAATGCCACACATTAATGCTTATCGTTCCCTTTCTGCAGACGATCATTTCTGTGCTTATAAAGATAAAAGGCACCTGAACACAATGCTGGCATGAAGGGTCAGAAACACACGGCAGCCTGTAGTTTATCCTGGCTGAAGGATTTTTTTGATCATTTTGCAATGGCAACAATGTGAGTAAAATCGAAAATGATGAAATGCTTGCACATACACACACACACACACACACACACACACACACACACACACACACACACACAGATAGACAGAGCGAGAGAGACAATTGTACTCCATGGAAAATAAGTTCCAGTATAACATCCGAACATTACTGAATCCTAACTGCGCTCAGACTGTACTGTTCTGGGCACTTGAGTTATAGTTTGCCCTCATGCCATTTACACAGCTATGCCAGGCACACAGGTTCAGAACAGATTCTGCCTTTACGGTCTTTAAACAGCCATGCTGGCCTTAACTGACTCTCTTCTCGGTACTTAGACCGATAAGATGTGTCTGAGGTGTCTAATTAGGTGTAACACAAAGATTAAATGGTTAAAAACCAATGTTCAAACTGTAGTTTTATTCATTAACAGTTAATAAACTACACTTCAACCAATCATCTTAACTTGGCCCACTAAGGCTGATTTCATTTGTGTATTGTACATTTTCAGAGTACACTTTACTGAATGATTCAACTGCAAGCAGGTTCCCTATATATTGAAATGATATTTTAGAAAAGTAAATAGTTAATAGTAACTGTTACTTTGGAATATTAACTTTTGATCCAGAACAGTCTTGATGTCCCATTTGACTTCAGAATGAACGTTTACTTAAAGCACAGTCATCTTTATGGAACAGTGTGTACACCTGATTTTGCTGGTGTTTTTGTTGCTTTCTTTCTTTTTTTTTTATTCTGAATGGCAGTTCCTATTGACCAGTGGTTGCCGAACCAGTCCTGGAGGACCCCCGGCACATTTTTGAGTTTACACACCCACTTCAGCTCAAGAAGAGTTAAGTAATTAACTGATAAGTTGGATCAGGTGTGCTGGGAGAAAGGAAAACACACAATATGCAGTTCAGCGGGATCTCCGGGACCAGTTTCGGAACCACAGCTATAGATGAAAGTGTCTATAGAGTCGATACGTGACCGTTGCCCCAGTGTATGGGTGTGTGTGTATGTACGGTACAAAATGAGCCGCACACTGAAAGGCAGGTGAAGGGCAGGTGTTTTTAGAAATGTGAGAGGGAGTGAGGCGTAGCAGGGGGTCTATTTTAGCGAGCCATTCACAAGAGGGATTCAAACCATAAATCAATCATCAAAAACCATAAAATGCCATTTCTGCCCAGGCCTGAGCTCACAGCTCGTTCTCCCTGATTCCCTTCTGGTTCAAGGTAAGTTGGTGCATGACTACCTCATCACCCATTACACTCGAGACCTTGTGATAGGCTTGGCTGTCATTAGGTTTGAGTAACTGCTGAATGCTGTCTAAGAATTTTAGCTGTTACATTAATTGTGCCTGATGGTCGTTTTAAAGATAATCCCACCAGGTTTTCATTTATGCACCTCTTAACACCAGGGAGGGATTAGCAAGGACTGCAAAAAGAATTCCAGCAGCTCTCTGCTGGTGCTAACCTTTGGGAATTCATGTTATGAGATGCTGTAGCTGGTTTTGGAGGTGTAACATGGGCCGCTAAGACAATGCTAGCCGACAACTCTGAACAAGCTCTGGCCACTGAATGGACAAGTGTAACTGGACACTTTAACATACTGCTCAGCCTGGACACCTGACCTGAGTCAGAGTGCTGCTCTATGGGGGGAAGACAGGCCTTGAGCAGCCCTTTCCTTTCATCTATTACTCATGGGTTGTAGTGCAAAACTAGCTGGCCTTGAAGGTTTCCCCCTACGCAGGATTTCTCCATTTAGCTGGATAATCTAGGCCAAAAATGGGGATTAACCAGTAGGAATGTCTTTGTCTTACTTTATCTGGCTAACTGTGAAATACTGCTTTGTGGAAATATCCTCCTGGTCGCTGCAGGTCCTGTTGATAGAAAAGGGTGCAGTTTCCCTATAATGGTTCATGTTTAGCGTACTTAGATGTACTACAAATGAAAACTAAGACATTTAGGTTTAAGGAGAACAGTTGGAGTATCTTACAGAATCAGTGGTACATTTTTAGGTTCCTCAATTGTTCTTGGCTCAGACATAAAATTCTTGGAAAAATCTCAAACCTTTTAACGGGAAGGTTCTTTAAAATTCACTACATTGCTCCAATGCACCGCTGTTACTATTATAAGATCACTTACGTACAAAGCCAAACGATAACACTAACTCATGACTTCCTCTTGGTTTGTACCTTGTGATCAACCCCATAAAGAGTTCAGTTCTTATAGCCAAGATCTTTGAGGTAGTCATGGTCGTCATTGGCCAGTGTCAAGGCTGCAGCTGCGAGTGTGATAGAAAGGCATGGTAGCAATGTTCAAATATAGCCCCACAGGAATAATCTCACACCTCTTGGTCTGCATTACAATTAAGCAGACGCGGTTCGACACATACGAACAGGACTGCACAGGGTGTTCCACTGCGGGGTCTATATATAGGAAACAAAGACGCAAAATGTTGTTTATTCCCAGTGCTTTCAGTGTTCACATGACTTGGAAAAACCTGACAGATTTGATTTATTCCATCTTGTGCAGTAATCAGTGTTACAATATTTCCTAACGACTATCTAGTTGCTTGGTGCAAAGATCCTTCTGTCATTATTACACATCATTTATTTGATCAACTTCAGATTAATTTAGGACATTAGGACCAGTATGTGTATCACTATAGTGTTTTATTTATAGTATTTTATTTATTCTGATTACATAATTTTTTTCTGCTTTCCTTGAAAGGTACTTAAAGAGCAGTCATGTCTGAGGGGTAAGATTTCCTATTATATGATAATATTGACCAGTAAATGTTGTAAATTTTGCTTCTCTGGCTAATCAATGCATATTCTCTTCTTTTTCGTTTCTTTCGTCTTTCTCCAGACCGGTAAGTCATTTTTTTGGGGGGGGGGATATTGTTAATCCTTTCAATTTACAGTTTTACAATTTCATCGCTGTTGGAACAAAACCTATATAATTTTTCACTTTTTTTCACAATTTCTTGAGAAATTTACCAATAGAGTTGTTTTCCAAACGTAAATCTCATTAAGCAACATTTAAAGTGTAGGAGTCCATATCCTGCACTACATGCTTTGTTTCCTTGAGGTCCAGTTAAGTGGTGTTACGCACCAAATACAGTCATCACTTTTCTGACTTACTGTTTTCCAGCCCCTCTTTATCCATGTTCTCATGTGTCTTTGAGACTGATGTATGTAAATGACCTCTGTTCTGACCTCCGTCCTGCACTGTATCTCATTCAGAGAGCAGCCTGGGCTGAAACACTCCTCATAACATAATCATGTTTTGACTGTATGGACTGGGGACTGCACGGTATAACAGGGTTTACATTTGACCTTGAACTCAAATTGCAAATTTAAATGTCTAAAATAATAATAACAATAATTAGTCAAAAGCAAAAAAAGATTAGAAATGTACAGATTTGCCCACATTCATTCAATACTATTTATTTATTCGCTTTCAGAAAAAGAGCAAGTACTCAGCCACACGCCGGCTGATGCTGAAAGTAAGTCCTGTGGTTATACGAGTGATGACACCAGCCTAAATTAGGTGGCTCTTAGAGCTGTATAGAGTCAGTCGCATGTGAAGAGCTTTGTGCTCGAGCTCTTTTGGTTTATTCAACTTTCTTTCTGTCTGACCCATCACTCGACAGGGCAAGCTTCTGAAGAAAGCTGCGTCTATGCTCATAGCAGAGAAAGAACAGAACAAGCGCGACAGGGACAGTGCCTTGAACGAGAGAGTTCCTCCACTAAAGCTCTCAGGTCTGTCCGTACAGGAGCTGCAGGTAACAGCTGAGACCAAATTACTCCCAGCAATGAACGCAACAAGCTGTAATTAAAGTCGTGCAGCTGACCGTTTCTGAAAACTCCTCCCCAGGAGCTCTGCAAAGATCTCCATCGCAAAACTGACATCGTTGATGAAGCACGATACGACCTCGAAATGAAGGTGGCCAAAAATGAAACAGAGGTAATCTCTCTTCTCACAGGATCATACATTCAGATCAAGGGTTTTAAAGGCCTGAATAAATTCAATATCATAGTAAAGGAGCCCAAATCATTCACACAAAACTGGTAACTTACTGAAGCTGCTGAAGAAAAGAGAGCTTTGCAGGTGAATTACTCGGTTCTCTGTTCTGTAAAAAAAAAACAAAAAAAAAACTGTACTGTTGGACCTTGTTCACTACAGATTCAGCATCTGACACAAAAGATCGGAGAAATTAAGGGCACCATGAACAGAACCAAACTGAAGAGGGTGAAAAAGTCTGCCGACGCCATGCTGGGCGCCCTGACTGAATCCAAACTGTCATCAAAGGCCGACTTTAAAGCCAACTTGAAGACAGTCAAGAAAGAAGAGGAGAAGGTTGGTCCTCCACTTATTAACACTTATACCTACTGTTTATTAAAAAGTAATTTCTCTAAAAAACGACCACACTCCTTTCTTTGATTTCTTTGCATACAATGAACACTTCTGCCAACATTTCCCTTTCACACAGAAAGAGGAGGTGACTGACTGGCGGAAGAATGTGGAGGCCATGTCTGGTATGGAGGGCAGGAAGAAGCTGTTTAATGCTGGTCAATAAAAGGTATGCGAAAGCTTTCCCACAAGTGGTGATTAGCCAAAACATATATGTTGGTCTGAAGGTTTCCACTGGAGCTACAAGTCTAACATGGAGCTAACAACAGCAATTAGCGTGTCTATCTCACACTCAGCCGAAACCATATTCGGTTGAAAGTAGTTTGATGTAAAATGTTTAATTGAAGAGAGATGTACTGACTGTACTTGCTGATTTCTTTACAGTGGTGCTGATAGGAGCCAGGGGTCGCAAAGTCTATGCAGATCTAAACATTTTATTCACTGTCCAAAACCACCAGTGAACCAACTTGTGGCTTCTGTTATTTCTTGTGCGTGATGCAGATAACAGTAAAACATTGCTCAATTTAGAAGAAAAAAAAAACAATGTCCAGTATGTACCTCATCACGTTAATGTCTTCTTTTTTTTTTATGCAAATCATCGTAAATCGTCAGGCAACTTCTGCAACAATATCGTGTCGTAATTTTCTTTAAGGGAGCTTTTAAAGTCTTTGAACTCTTTAGACATCTGGTTCTTGTCACCACCACTGTGAACAGTTTTGTTTCTCTAGAACAGACAATCAAGCACATTTGACCACTCTAAATCTCTTTGTTTGCACCTTAGCAGTTTATATTTGGGTAGGGTACTTGCCTCTGGACCGAGAGGTCATGGGTTAAAATCCTACCTTCAGCACCACCACTGGGTTCCTGAGCAAGACCCTTAACCCCAAGCTGCTCCAGGGAAACTGCCCCCTGTAGTTAAGGAATGGAAGTTGCTTTGGATAAAAGCATCTGCTAAATGCCGTAAATGTTATAAAATGAAATGTTGGAAAATCAGTGGAATCTCTGATAGATGTAGCAGCTCCATTACTTGTTAGCTGCTTTAGCCTCGTAGCTCCAGTGCAATGCTAAACAAGCATACATTAAGAACGGCTTCAGTTTCCAGTGATGCCACAGTCATCCGTGTCCAGGAATCCACTAACAGAATCAGCATTTAGTGTTCTCCTTCAAGCATGTTGAGCGGCCACTGATGTTGCATTAGCAGCAGTTTGAAAATATGTGTCAAGCGTGTTTGGATTAGAGGAACATTTGAGTAAAATGGACTTTCATCACTTCCAGTTTTTGTGCAAGTTCTTTCCTTGCCTAACTTAAAACCTTCCAACTTATGTAAAAACAGGTGGGACACATCAGAACAAGGCATGCCAGAATCAGAAGACACACATGACATTTGCCGAAACTGAAACTTCAAGCAAGAATATCAAACTGTGAAGATTCAGCATGGCGTTCACCATGTTGATCTGTCAATGTAAAATATTTGTAATGTGGATTTATACTGTATTTATGACTGTAGATAAATATTTTGTGTCTCAACATTGTGTTTCAGTACAGGCTTACCCTTTTGGCAGGCTAGTGATCGCTAGCTTATATTTAGCCTGTATATATTTACTTCGAACCTATTGTACAAAACATACACTGTGATAATACAGTGGACTGGTAGTGAGTGTAGTGAAAATGTAGGAGCAATCAGACGAATTAAGGAGTGAATTATTTGTACAGATAAATTGAATTGTGTCAGTTGTGTGTGACCTGTTGACCTTTGGTGTTGGTGTTTAGCTTAAAGATCCAAGATATTCTTCACAGTCAAATGATAATACAAATCATAGTGTAATGGCATTCCACAATTAAATATGACCCAATGTTCTCATGAAATGGCGTGGTGTTATTTTTTACTCTTTTTATTATGTACCGTCAACCCAGCTGTGTCTCTGCTTTCATTGTGACAAATGTGTTGCTGTGGAACTCTTCAACACGCTGACAGTCTTGAGTTACTACAGTCTCTGTGTTTACACAGATGCACTGCTACACATTCAAGCTCTGTGAAAGACATGCAAGCTCCGTGTCTATTCTTTAATATAGACACAAGAATCTAACCAGCTATTTTTCGTCCATAGCCGAGTTCCCTTGATCACATCAAAATCTCCTAAATATTTGTATTTTACTTGCAGTATTGGGTCTCGCATTCGTACTGGCAGACTTTGACCGAGGTTAGGTTCCCATGTAGGGTCAAACAATGACAAAAGGAAGCGGCCTTGGTCTAGGCAATGCACGCAATTGTGTTTTGGTGCTTCTAAGTAAAGTGAGCTTCAAGCGCTCCGGTCTATTTTAGTGAGCCACTCACAGAAGGCCATTGAAGTCATAAAACTCGATTGTGTTTCCTTGTGAACTGGCACTGTCGCACACTGCTCACTCTCTTGGGGGTTTCCTGCACAGTTCAGGTATGTAACTTTTATTGGTCATTTTTTACTGAGCTATAACTAAGACTGGTAAGTAAAGTCAACTCAGAGGTTTTAAAGTAGTCTGAAATATTTTTAGACTGATTTTTGTCAGGCATCCATGCACTTTTGGGGAGCACAAGGTACACTGGCATTCATTTTTAAAACCACTTGTGGTATTTTTTTGGATCTTGCTATACGGTCATTCTTTGGCTTTTTCTGTACCCATGTTGTTAGTCTTAATGGATGTAGTATTTAATTAGTATTGCAATTTAATTAGTATTGCAATAAGAAGTTTTATGTAAGTATCACATGAATTGTAGTAAGTGGATGGCTCTCTTGCAAAAAGCAGTTGTGAGAGTAAACGTGACTTGGATACGAGAGACTGATTAGTCATTAGTTTGTTTTTTAATTGGTTTTCAGAGGAAGCATTTAAACACCACAATGTCTGAGGCGTGAGTACATTTTCAGTATATGCTCATTGGCATACACATAATATACATTTTTATTGAATTTCCTTGGCAGTCCTTATAACTTTATTTCCTTTTTTTTCTTTTTTCTTTTCATCTGCAACTGTAGACCGGTGAGTCTAAACCCTTCAAGCACTTTTGCCATCTTGATTGTCAGAACCGAACACATGTAGAGGGAGTATGGTTTTGCTGATCTTCAGTTTAAACTTGTTTTTGGCAGTCAGGGCTGAAAGTTATTTACAAACTTGTACCTTCATGCTTTTAGAAGCCTAAACCCAAGATCACGGCTTCGCGAAGGCTGTTCCTGAAGGTTTGTCTTTGTATTCCTGCATTTTCATAAGCGTGATGGTTCCTTCAGTGCTGTATTCAAATATACGACATGGTCAGAAGTTTGCAGACACCTAGTCATCCAATGTTTCTTCTGAAATCGAGAGTAACAGGGAGATTGTCCTTCTTTACTGCAGTAGCAGCCTTTATGTTCTGGGAAAGCTCTAGATGTTGGAACACAACTGTGAGAATTTTATTGCATTCAGCCATGAGAGCTTTAGTGAGGTTGGTTACTGATGTTGGATGATTAGCTCTGGATAACAAACACACCTCCAGCTCATCCCAAAGGATGGAGCTCTGTCACTCCAGAGAATGCAGTTCCACAGCTCCACAACCCTGCGGGAACTATCACTACGAAACACAATGTACTTAAAACATGCTTAACTCTACCTTAATTTACCCCTGAAAAACCACCAAACCCCTTCATTTGAATTAAGTGGCTGTTAATTTATGAAACCGACCTCTTAATTTTCCCTTAAAATTTGATTTAAGTGTGAAACCCCTTTATCTTAAATTTTATGCAATGCTAATGTTAATGCAAGAGGTTCTGTTATTTAAGGAATAATGGGAAAATTCAGTAGTTTTACCGCTTAATCAGCCTTAATCTGTGCACTTTTTCCTTCACTTTTCCTTAATTTCCTGTAAGGGAAATCAAGGTCAAAATGAAGGTCATTTTAAGGGGTAAAATTAAGGCGTTTGGTTTTATTGGTTCATTTGGTTTATGTGTTCATGTCGTCTGATTTGGTTCATGTGTGAACCTAAAGAGGATCTCTGGCCATGCTTTTTTATGGAGATTGCAGATGCTATGTGTTTTACCTGAAAGTGGCTGAATTCAATCATGTGACGAGGTGTGTGGGTGTGTTAGGAATGTAAGGGGCACTGCTAATACGCCACAGTCAAAATGACAGACTTCAGCAGAGTTTAAACTTCATTCTCTTTCTCAGACTAAAATCTTAAAGAAGGCGAACGCACTGCTTGCCAACGAGAAGGAAGAGAAACAGAGGGAGAGAGAAAGAGTGCTGAACGAGAGAGTGCCTCCTCTGAAGCTGTCTGGCCTGTCAGTGCAGGAGCTGCAGGTGCGCTGGGTTGCCAACACGACACGGTTTGGATCTAACTGAGTCATAATCTTTAGAGAGAAACTGATCTGGGAAAGCTATTTTTATTCACTGCACCGAGTGTCTCTCACAGAAGCCGATCTTTCGGTATTCCCCCAGGAGAACTCGTTTCCTAACCTCCAAAACTTTGTCTGTGTGTGAATAATCCTCAGGCTCTTTGTAAAGAACTCCATCAGAAGACTGACGTCGTAGATGAAGAGAGATACGACATTGCAGCCAAAGTGACGAAAAATGAAAAAGAGGTACATGCACTCGTCCAGGTCATTTCAAATATACCCAACATTAACGATTACCCCTTAGTCAAGTGTTAACCCAGTACAACAATGAGGAACATTACTTTTTGGTGTTTTCATAGAAAGTAAATTCAGTGGACAACCTTACATTACCTTTCTCATTTTCATGTCCAAAGCTCCCACCCCCAACCCTAACTCCACACTGTGGGAAAATGGTCTACTACAGCTGTGAGGTTGACTTAAATCTACTCGCTGTTTGTATGCTAATCACTTGTAGCCCTTAAAGTATTAAGAAGTTGAATATTTAATAGCCTAAACTGCAGAGTTTGTGGTTGCCTAGGCCTAGAAATACTACTACTACTACCACTACTATGACTAGTACTGTTACTAGTACTGCTACTAGTACTACTATTACTACTAATTATTTGTTAAAAAAAAAACAAAACAGCAACAACAATTGGGAAAACTTGTTCAGGACAGCCTAAACTCCTTTCGGGATAGTGAACTTTCAGCGCTCTTACCTGACAGAGCAAGATGGGCCTGAAGTGTTAATCGCCTGTCTCAGTTTCATTTGCATTTAAGGCATTTAGCTGACGCTCTTATCCAGAGCGGCGAACATCAGTGCTCAAGTAGTCCACATCTGTTCCTCAAACCTGCAAAGCTACACTTAGATCAACATGCGCTATTTAAACTATTCTGCGGGATAAGTGCACCTAAACGACTCCTGTTAAAGAAAAGTCAGAGGTTCAGGTAAAAGTAAGGAAGGCATGGAGTTTCGTGAAAATGGGGATGAAAAATTTTTTTTTCGTGAAAATGGGGATGAAAAAATAAATAAGCAGAAATGGGAGGCATAGTTAGTCACCGAGGTACTCCTTGAAGAGGTGGTTCTGCAGGCGATGCTTGAAGACAGTGAGGGACTCCACAGATCTGATCAGAATTGGGAGTTCATTCCATCACTGGGGGGTCAAGACTGAGAAGAGTCTGGGGGTGCAAGCCTTTGGCCTTGAAAGTGTTAAGGATTTGAACTTAATACGGGCGGCCACAGGGAGCCAGTGAAGGTTCCTTAGTAAAGGTGTGGTGTGTGTGAATTTTGAAACATTGAAAACTGACTTCAGATTGCAGACTTGAGCCATAAAATCTTTGAGCTGAAGGGCAAAATGAAGAGACCTGCACTGAAGAGGGTGAAGATTTCTGCTGATGCCATGCTGGGCGCTCTTCTGGGCTCCAAGGTCAAAGAGTCTGTGGACTTCAAAGCCAACCTCAAAACAGTCAAAAAGGAAGAAGAAAAGGTACAAATGGTCTACGCTCTATTAAATGAGGATGCTGGGAGGGTCCATTGGAGAAACAGGTGGTTTACCTTTGGGTTAATTGGATAGAAGAAGAGCCATTTTTGCAAATGGGAAATGCTCATGAATTTTTTAGAGATTAAAAACTTTCCAATGAATGTGAATATTCTACACAAATGAAAGAGTTTTCCATGCATTCGAGTTCAGAGGCAAGAACAATTTAGGAACCTTATAGAGTGTAGTGGTGATAAAACCCTGGTCCTGCATAATTTTAGTGTTTACCTACTCAAACCCCCCTCGTCCAAGTAAAAAGGTCATTAACAGAACACGAGGTAGGGATCCACTGTTCTTGCTGATACTGCAAATCTAATGTAAATGTCCTCAATTTGGGTAGTTGTATCATTCAATTATGTCTTAAATTGTGGTTAATTGTGGTTAATTTGCTGAAAATGGCTCTGGTGTCTTTCACACAGAAAGAAGAGGTGACTGACTGGCGTAAGAACGTGGAGGCCATGTCTGGCATGGAGGGCAGAAAGAAACTGTTCGATGCTGGTCAATAAATGGTACCTGACTTGATTTGTCTGATAAACAAACCATTTTTTTGTCAGTTTCTTGTTGCATTTTGTGGGTTAAAACATCTAAGTCTTTCCTGTCCACTTTTTTATCTGCGATGTTACGCTTGCTGTTGCCTGATTTGCCTGATATTCAGGTCTACATGTTTCTTCTCAGGTGACCTTCCATTTCGAGTGATATATCAAGGATGTCTGGCAGTAGGAAAGAATATTTTGCACCAGCACTTAATTACATGGAACTTTAATAAAGAACCTTCTGTATAGGTATTTAGATTCAGTCACTCTTGAGTACACCTTACATTGATCTTAATGTGTTTGTGTGTATTACATAGGATTATATATAAAGTTGCTACAAGATGTTGTGCATAGATAAGTTATAAAACGACATACAGAAATCCTTTTTTGCACTCATACTGTTATTAATTCTCAGTATCAGAGTCAGTATTTAAAATTATTCTGTTGTGTCTTATTGGTTGAATTTCTCAATAATAAACTATTTAAATATCAACCTCTCTTGTGTTACTTTGATTAAGTGTAAGTGACAAACACACACACACACACACACACACACACACACACAAATATACTGACCCTCATGTCAACCTGGGTGTCAGGAATTTTGGGCTTAACATTTCTATACGTTGTTGGGGTCACTAGGGTGGGGGTCAGGGCCGTGCTAAGGATGTGGATAGTTCTGACCTCAGCAGCTTTGTCATTAGACATTACAAAAGCTCCACTGGCTTCAGTTGCTGGGTTGCTTGTGTATTGTGATCGCAGCACAAAGCCATTTTAAGTAAAGGACTTGTAGCATTTGTCCTAATGTTATCTGCAGACATTCGCCCTAAAAATAGCCAAGTGGTGAAGGGTCAGCGATAATTCTTGACTCCTCTGTTGGAGTGTCATGTACTCACTTCACTCAGAGAATGAGTTCTGACCACAGCAGCTCACGTTACAATAAGACAATGCTTCCACCTGCTCCCACTCATCTATATAAAACCAGTCACTTCTACTGCAGCGATAGAAGCCAAGAGCTGCTCATCTAATGCACTTGGAAATGATCGCGTTCATGTGATTCTTAATGATTGACCTTACTGACCTCACAACTCGCAACAATTGCCAAGGTTACCGTTGCCTTCATAATTATACAACATGCATAAAAATTAACTTTATAAATAAATCTGTAAAACATATACAAATAGGAATGAAATGTAATGCACTGAATTTACACTGTACATCATGACCGGGCTTGTGTGGGCATACACACAAACACACACACACACACACACACACACACACACACACACACACACACACACACACACACAAGATATGAGGATTGGTGCCAAAGATCTGTATTACTATTTTTATATATTACTGTATTGTAATGTTAGTGTTTTAACCAGTAATTTTTATTGTATTTGTATTTTGTCTTTGTACATAATTTTTAAAAATCTTTTAATGACAATGTTAACATAATTATAGGGATGTTAACTTTAATACAGTGTTTTATAACTCTGGTCCTGGATTCTTCCCAGCTCTGCACTTTTTTGTATTTTACATGCCCCTTATATAAACTATCCTTATATAAACTATCCTTATATAAACTTAATAGAAGACTTTCCTGTGGGTGTGTATGAGCAGAGAACACAAAGTGTACAGAGCCAGGCGGCCTTCAGCGCCAAGGCCGGGAACCACGGCATGAAGTAATGGCAACCTGAACAGTAAGCCTACAGTAGAAAGACCTAGTGGTAGAAAAAAGCAGAAATAATCATACTGTTTGAAATGTGTATCATTTGTGTCTGATAGAGTCTCAATCCATTCGAATGTCTCCCATCAATAAAGCAGCATACTGAGCCTTGTTCATCCTGCCTGGTAGACCCTTGTCCTTCACTCACCACCGACAGGTGGCGTCCAAATCCCACCATACACCTCTTTTATGTCCTAGTCACATAAAAGTTGTTTTATTGGGCCACTTTCCTGTATGAATCCTGCTCGGAAGCTATGTGGAAGGGCCAGTACAGCGGCCCAGGCAGAAGGTCTATTTTAGTGAGGTATTCGGGTGGGCGTTAGAAACTATAAATCTGAATGATTTCCCTCTTTCGCCCCTCAGCCAGTTCATTCTCTCCTCTGCCTTTTCTGCCTCTAAACAGGTATGTGCCGTTTCTCTTGTTATTGTAGCTCCTGAAAGAAGATCATGGACCTATAGAGCTGTTTATGGACTGCTTGCATGCATTAAATAAGCCTTAGATTAAGAAGTGGTCATTTTCTTGAGCAGCAGTACGCCTCTAGTCAAACCAGGAGTCCCCATGTCACATTTCATTTATTCAGATGCCTTTGAAATTGGTGCCAATCCATGAAGATTTTCACCTATGCCGAAACTCTTTAGCGCTATGTGCAGGAGAGCTGCCACTGGGTTGAGGACAAATTGATAAAGGGCAAATGGATTATAGGATCAAGTTACAACCATGAGTAGCTGGGAAACCTGCCTATAGAGCATTTATCAATTGGTCGATCTGTTAGACTGCGTAAAAGAAGAGTTTTGTGTGTGCCGAATAAGTGAATCTGGTGCATTCGGTCCGAAGAAATTAAGCTTTTGTCTTTGCACTGATTTTTTTCTCGACATTAAAAAATCTTGATAATTAAAAATCTTGTTTTTCTTTTTCACTGGATGAACTACTGAAAAATGCAGAGAAAGAGACAAGACATCAATTATACAGAAATACAGTCTTGTTTGTGTTCCGACACAATGGCTTCTAACGCTGTCTTTGTCTGCACTGACCCAATACAAGACTTGTATTTAAAACAATTTCTGCCAGTGGTCCTTGAGAACAGCTTGCATTCAATTTGAACAGTACTGGATTGAGAACAAAACAGAATTTGCAGTGATTATAGCTGTCTGCTTTTGATTTCATTAAACAATTTCAAGGTTGAGATGATTTGAAATAATTATTTCCTTGTTATTTTGTAGAACTTACCTTCATAAAGAACAATGGCTGATGCGTAAGTTTTATGCCTAAAGAAGTTATTGTCAATATTATCGATTAGTATTGAAGCTATTTTTGCTGTTTTCTTTAATTAACCTTTTGCCGTCTTTCTTCTCAATCTCCTGCTCAAACAGGCCGGTGAGTTTCAATGTCCAAAACAATTTGTAATTTTTTTTTAAAAATGTGTCCGATAAGACTGATGTGTGAGTATTCATAAATCCCACAGAAAAAATCCAAGATCTCCTCAGCCCGTCGCCTAGGACTGAAGGTGAGAATGTTTGTGTAAATGAGAAAAATCTTTTTAATACTCAAAGAACTTTCAGATTAGGTTCTATACCAGAATTGGTCATGTGTCAAAGGCAGTAACTTTATTTGTGGATTTTACTGATTAAGTTGATTTTTATTTAAGTTGAATGTGTTTTCTTACAGATTAAGTTGCTGAACACAGCCCAGGAGATGCTTATAGTGGAGGAGGAGGAGAAGAAGAAAGAGAAAGAAACCGTCCTGAGTGAGAGGGTTCCACCACTAAAGCTATCGGGCCTGTCAGTCCAGGAGCTGCAGGTAAAATTGCTGGAGTCAATAAACTTCATAACTTCATTGTTTATTATGTGTATGCTCCCCTGTAACAGACAACAAGCGCCTCAGTAAACTTCAGAAAACCAGCATAAGAGAAAAACTGAATTTTGAACAATTCTGTTCATCCACTTCTTGTGCAAATTCCAGGAGCATCAACATGCTGAATGAGGGATCAGCCATCCACACCACTTCCATTCAGCATTCTAACTCATAATCAGTGACACAATCAGTGCTCGAAATAGTACACTGTGTACTGTATACTGCATATTGCATCTGTATATACCCTGTCCTCCAAACTGAACTAGTATATACTATATAATACATACTGAATCAGTATACAGTATTGGTGCAGTATGCAATAAACAGTACTGGTTTAGTATGAAGTATATACTGGTTTAACATGCAGTAAATAGTACTGGTGAAGGACGCAATACACAGCATAAACTGGTTCAGAATGTAGTATATAGTGTGCTGGTTCAGCATAGTATGCTGGTTCAGCATTCTAACTCACAATCAATGACACAGTCAGTGCTTGAAATAGTACACTTTGTACTGTATACTACATAGTGGACCAATATACACCCTATACTGCATTCTGAACCAGTATATACTATACACTACATTCTGAACTATTCATTCATTCATTCATTCATTTTCTGTAACCGCTTAATCCTTACTAGGGTCGTGGATATGCGAGGCAGTGACTCACCCTGGGCAGGGTGCCAGCCCACCGCAGGGCACACATACACACACCCACACCTCCACAGGGACAACATGCAAACTCCACACACACAAGACCAGGACCCGGATTCGAACCCTCAGCCCTGAAGGTGTGAGGCAACAGTACTACCGACTGCAGTACTGTGGGGCCCCATTCCGAACCAATATTTACTTACTAAAACAAACTCTACCAGTATACCCTGCACCGAACCAGTATATACTATGTACTACCTTCTGAAAAGGTATATACTATATCATGCATGCTGCACCAGTACATGCTGTGTACTGCATACTGAACTAGTATACACTGTATACTACCTATGCACTGCACTGCATACTGAACCAGTATAAACTACATGCCACATTCTGAACAAGTATATACTATACACTATATACTATATACTGCACCAGTGTACACTACCAGTCAAAAGTTTGGACACACCTTCTCATTCAATGTAATGGAATTATGCAGTAAACAAAAAAAAAGAGTTAAACAAACCAGAATATGTTTTGTAATCAGGTAATGATGGACTGTTGTTTCGTTTTATTTAGTTAAGTGGTTCTTGACATAATGTGGAGTAGAACCGTAGTAGAATTGGATTACTAACTGTGTACCAACCCGACAATCACAACTGATGATCCCAAACGCATTAAGAAGGCAAGAAATTCCACTAATGAAATCCTGACGAAGAACAGCTGTTAATGAAATAGCATTCCAGGTCGATCCCTCATTAATCTGATTTTTTAAAAATGCCAAGAGTGTGCAATGCTGTCATCAGAGCAACAGGTGATGTTTTCAATATTAATCTACAATGTAGCCAATAATAAAAACAAAGGGAATCATTGAATGAGAAGGTGTGTCCAAACTTTTGACTGGTAGCATATACCTTGTACTGCATGCTGAACAAGTATATATAAGTATATATTATATACAACACACTACATACTGCACCAATATGTTCCCTGTACTTCATTCTAAACCACGATATATTATTTATACTATATTCTGAACCGCTATAGACCATATACTATATACTGAACCTGGATGTATTGTATATTGCATACTTCACCAGTGCTGAATACATATTGAGACAGTATTGCACAGTGTATAGTATACATGAATATGTATAGTGTGTGTATTTAAATCGATCAGCAGCCATGCTTCAGTCTTTTCATGCAGGACCTTTGCCGGGATCTACATCACAAGACCGATGTTACTGACGAAGAGCGGTATGACATTGAAGTAAAGGTGGCAAAAAATGACAAGGAGGTATGAGGAAAGAAAAGCTGCATTTCTATAGTGATTTTCCTTACACTCATTTATTCAAAGCGCTCTCTGCTGGACCCTCCAATGCCCTTATTTAGCAGGAAGCTGCGTTTCAGTGATAAACTGTAGGGTGTTATTTAAAAGTATACAATGAATCCGCATATTCACACTACAGTTGTAAGCATCTGTTTTTTAAGTGTATGTCAGTATAGTTCCAGAAATAAAGTAAGTGTTAACAACGTGAACACAGTAATTAAACTGTATAATTACTATAATTACTCCTGCGTAAAACACAACACTGTAAAAGAGCAATGGTGGTTATGAATGTTCAGTGAGCAGAGTGTGGGCTGTTTGCTGGAACAGATTCAGGAGCTGAACCATAAGATCGCTGAGCTGAGGGGCAAGCTGAAGAGGCCCGCACTGAAGAGGGTGAAGATTTCAGCCGAGGCCATGCTGAGTGTCCTCCTGGGCTCCAAGCACAAAGAGTCCATTGATTTCAAGGCCAATCTGAAGACAGTGAAGAAAGAGGAGGAGAAGGTAACTGTACATAACTGTATTCTCACCTAAGGCGTGAGGTCAAAGATCGTAAATTTTGAAAGAATTTTTGGAAAAAAACAGGAGACTGTTATTGTGAACATGTATTTGTACAATAATATTATCATTTATAATGTTAGTTACAACATTTGGCAGATGTAAGTGGTGCTTTGTAGTGTACAAGATGAACATGTCCCTCACACTAGTAAACCTAGACCTAAATTAAGAGCTGCTAGTACACTTAGGTTCTACCAGAAATGAAGTTAGTGCTCCTCCAGGGCCCTATCAGACCACTCAGAGAAGACACGTGTCAGTTGTGAAGCTAGTTAAGTTAATTGTTATCCTAAGAGCTCTTTAAAGAGGTGGGTCTTCAGTCGCTTGCTGAAGGTTAGAGGAAGTTCAGCAAAACTAAGAAGAGCATGCAACCAAAAGAACAACCACAGAATTACAATAGTCAGAAATACCGTCAGATTCTCTGTTCTGAGACCACCCGTGTGACTGTGCCCTCCACAGAAAGAGGAGGTGACTGACTGGCGGAAGAACGTGGAGGCCATGTCTGGCATGGAGGGCAGGAAGAAGCTGTTTGATGCTGGTCAATAAAAGGTAAGTAATTCTTCAGAAATACAAGAATGAGATGTGAACTCCAGACCTACACTTATTCAGATCTTGGCTTATTATTCTGTTATTAAGATGTATTATACAGTAACTACAATAAATGATTCAGCAAGTGCTGTGGAACTGTCTCCTCTGTAGTTACGAGGGTGAGCAACTGTAATGGGAATCCATATGCAGGCTCTTAGTGTTTGAGGGTTGATTCACTGTGAATTGTAAATGATGTTTTTATCGTTTTCATTTGTTAATATTTGTTTCTTTAGGACTATGAAGAACTCCGTATGTGTCCGTATCTGATCAGAGGTCAGGAGAGATGGGAAGAGAGACGGGAAAAGACCTCGAAAGGATTCTTCATCAAAATTAGATGTCTGAAAAGTGTACTGTAAAAAATATTATTTTTTAACCGTCTTGAAGGTTTGAGTTAACTGAATGTCTAATGAATTATTGTCTTTAATAAAGAATTAATAATGAGTGCAAAAAAGAATAATAACAAATTGTTCTGTTACCTTACTATTATTAGCTAGTTAATATTAGGTATTTAACCTAATATTGTTAGTTAATATTAGGCACATTTCAAGGTAGCATGGCTTTATTGTGAGTCATATGTTTCATACCTAATTCTACTTTCGAAGACATTCTCTTTACGGAGTGTAATTCATTTAGTTTCACAGTTTGCAGCACTCCAAGATACTAACGCTGTATTACAGAATACAGTAATACAGAATACAGTAATATATGCATTTTTGTGTTTTTGAGCTGTAAATTGTAATTGTAGGCTATAGATTTACTGTTTCCTCAAGATCCAGACATTAAGCAATATTGCAGTTCCTCTCTCAGCCTAATGATGGCGGCCCACACTAACATGTCAGGCTGGGGAAGTTGTAGCCCACCCCTTGGAACATAACATCTACAATTATTACCTTAAGATGCAGAAATGTAATCCACTAACATGTATAATGCTTCATTAATAAACATTCAGAACCCTTGACTGTTGCTCTCAGTGGCGATGAAAACTGGAAACCCTTTGGTTTTACGTGGATCAAGTGATGAAAATTATGTTAATGAATCACTGAAAGTGAAAAATACATTCGCACATCTAGAAGTAAATAGAAATGACAAAAGTCTTCCTTTATAAAAATATGACAATCAAAAGGAATTATTATTAACAGCCATATTTATAGTGCCACTGTGTATATCTATCACTGCTATCACAACAAAACCTTGTATCTCTAACTTTGTTTGCTCGCCATTTTCCCGCCCAAAAAAGCAAAAACGTCAAAATCAGAGGCTCATGGTGTTTGTCCTGTATTTACACTTTTTTTTTTTTTAACTGCTGGCTCTGATGGTGCTGAAATACCAGCCCTATAAGGCTGGACTCACTTTGGTCAACATTGTTGATGCGCTGGGTTGTTAACCCTTCTATCAGTGAACCTTCACTCCATCACACAGCAGATTTCAATGTGCCTCTCACCAGAACATCTTCGGTGACCGCTCTGATATTGTCATCTTCTGTAGAGGTAAGACCTGAATGACTGAGGAATTAGTACCTAATAATAATTGTGACCCCACCCAGGGTGAGTCCCTGCCTCGCGCCCACCGGCCCCGGGATAGGCTCCAGGTAACTACGACCTTAGTGAGGATTAAGCGATTACAGAGAGTGAGTGAGAATAACTAATAGTGATACTGTCATAGATATATACACTATTAACTTCAGGATACAGCAGTAAATTTTCCAGAAAACCATTATTAATATCGTTAGCCATTCGAGGACAGGACAAATGCTGGACACAAAAAGGGACAAATTGAGAGAATCCATCTCTTACTCAGTCACAATGTTTCACCAACAGAATCCCACGTAGAGTAACAGAATTCAGCCAAAACGCTCCAGGTAATGAAAATAAGTCCTTCAAGCCATTCTTTTACGAATACTAACGCATGATAAAAAAACACAGCCAGGGCCCTACATGTATTGCAGCATGTTTCAGTGCTATTGTTCAGACTACATGGGTCAGATGTCAGTGGATAACTCAAACACTTTTGTTTGGGCCAAGCACATGGAACATATTTATGTATTATTATATTTTTATTACGTAAAAATGTCTAAACAATTTGAAATAATGCCTATGCATGATACCCATAAATGTGCAGAGACGCTTTGAAACATGTTCTGACATTTCACTGCTATGACCTCTTATATTTACCCCCATTTGTTTTGGCGAAGCACATGGAGCATTTTTTTTTTTTTTTTAATTTATACAATGTCTACACACGATACCCATACATTTTCTGAAAGGTTTTGTTCTGGCATTTACATTATAAATGGCTAAATGCCAGTCCAATGCTGTAACTGCGGAGCTTTTTTCTGACAGAAAAAGCAAACATAGACTTCAGCAATAAGATGTTTTTAAAGTTTTAAGGCGTCATTATTATCTGTGTTTAGAGCTACACTAAAACCGAACCTCAGTGCTTTTATGCTTTTGGTGCATTTTGTTGTGATGATAAGTGTAATAAAAGTGTTTTACACTATTTTTAAATAAGAACAGTATGATGGCACTTATAGCACCAAAGAGCACTTATAGCACCGTTGTGTTTTTTTATGGAGAGATTCTGAATTTAGACTGCATTGAAAGCTTTTATATAATATTCCCTAGATAATCACAGTAGCAGAACATTCAGTGCCCTGTATCACTCTTAGCATACTGGTGTACAGAGGCAGGGGCTAACAAAAATTTTTTTTTGTAATCATCAGAAACCACAACACACTTTTCTAAACCATTTTCTCGTGCTGATTTCAGATCTGCTTTCAGTTTTTCTCAGTCACATTAACTTTTTGAATTATGAGCAATATTATATTTGCAGTAGACTTGCATGCGGTTTTTATTCAACTGCAGGCACCGATCAAGTAACTGTTTCAATATTTTCAGTGTGAAGTCAGACACACTCACACTATGGCATAGATATAATGATCAGTGTCAGTCAGACACCACTGTTTCTTCAAAAACTCTTAGTATATGATTATTATTTGCTAATTATACCACTATCATGCATTATATAACTAGCTTCATCACAAAAACTGTACGTTTTTGTGATGAAAAACTACACACAGATTTGAAATCAGCATGAAAACCACTACAATACCCACATAAACTTCTCTCTGGTGATTCTGACCTGTTGATCTGTGTTATAATACAATGCCAGAAAAAAGGCCACAGTCTGCGGTCCAGGTCAACCATAGTTTCCAAAGGTTGGGACCTGCAGCATGTTCTTTAATGTCCAATCATGTGCCTTAGGTGAGTTTTAAAAGTACAGTACTTTCACCTTCCAAAGGGAAGGTGAGGGTGTACAGACGTTCATCATTCAGCTTTACAGCCACTTATCCAAACCAGGGTCACAGGGGCTGCTGGGAGCTTTTCAAGCATTCAAAGACCAAAGAAACCCCCTGGACAGGTCTCCAGTACATTGCAGGGCAGACACACTAACAAAGTCTCACACCCTGCGGCAATTTAGCACCTCCAGTTCACCAGACATGTATGTCTATAGACTGTGGGAGGAAACCCTCACAGACATGGGGGAAACAGGCCAGCTCCAAACAGACCATCCCGGGCAGGAATCAACCCTCTGACTGTCAGGTAACAGCACTGACCACCGTTAGAGCCTAACCCAAGTATAGTGGTACCTTTTCAAATAACATATAAAAGTACAACCAAAAAGGCTGGAGTAGGATGGGGTGCATGGTGAAACTGCAGCATAAAAACATAACATGCAATGGACTATGATACAATACTGTTTCAATACTAACTAAATATACTGAAGATGTACCCCTGAAGGAACCATCTCAGAGAGTGAATACAGATAGCACACATGAGCATTTTCTTTTTCAGGGCAAAGGTTTAGTTTGGAATGCCTTTGAGAAGTGTGTGTGTGTGTGGGGGCTCCGCTTGGGATTAAACAGTTTAAGGCTGTATGTCTCTCTTATA
>JBBJLS010086155.1:0-23437 GCA_037577275.1 Bryconaethiops microstoma
CATAAATGCAATGCTTTATAAAGATATGCTTACAGCACCACTTAAGATCATTTCATAGTGGTAAAACTAACCATAACAACAGCCAGCATTCAACTAGACTACGGTATGAAACTAAGGTTTTAAATGTAATGTAAATAGCATACCTAATGGTTTTGTAGTAAATATTTGACTCTGCCTTTCCTTACATTCATTAAGTAAAAGTATAAATTAAATACTGATAGATTCATAGGCATTCCATGGATAAGCAGATATGAAGTGCACGTATAGGAGGTTGTAAAAATACTTATTTATAGGTCTTATGACAATGCACTACCAGCCAATGGCTTTGTTAAAGGATGCTGCATTCATGAGATCTCTGCAGTAGCACTCATTCAAAAATGGAATAAGACTTAAGTGGGTCAGCTTGTAAAATTGAGCAAAAAAAAAGGGGATTACAAAAGCAAAGAGAGGCACTTACTGCTCCTGCAGTCTGAATTCAGCATTCTCCAGAAAGAGCTGGTCTGTCACTGGGTATCTGAACGCTGTTGTCCTCTGGTTATGGCTGAGGGCGAGACAATAACAAAGCAACCCAGAATTAGCATAATGCCAGTTTGCCCACTTACCACACACACACACACACACACACACACAAGGGTAAAACAAGGGTAGAACAGAAGACGCCAAGCAGGCAAATCAGACCCCTGCTTCATTACAGATGTGTTTTTTCAATCAATTGATGTACCTCTACAACAGAAAGAAACTATGATCTTCCTTAATAATGCAATGGGCAACAGATTCTACCAGTCTGTGGAAATGACTTGTACTGGAGGGACAGAACAATTCTTCCCCAAGATATTCCATCAGTGGAGTTTTGGTGATGGCGGTGAACAGCTCTCCAAAATCTCCCAAAGGAGTTAAACAGGCTTGAGATCTGGTAACTGTAAATGTCATAGCATATGCTTTACATAATTTTCATACTCAAATTATTCAGTGACGCTTGTGACCTCTGGACAGAAGCAGTTTCATCAGAGTTGTGTTGACACAAACCACTCCCATCAGGATAGAAATTATAGATGAATATCTTTGTCTTGATTTGCAGTTACCCTTACCTCTAAGTGGGGAGGTAGACATAAATCATTCCATCAAAATGTCCCCAGCAGTATCACTCAGCCATCAGACTCCCTTGCTATATGTGTTAAGTATTTAGGACTGTGCCATTCTTGCAGTGTACTTACTACACCTTTTTCCTATGGACAATATTGGACGCCTGACCATTACACCAACAGGGACTTTAATGACACTGCATTCAAGTACATCAACTTTAATATGTAGTTGGTACCCCCTTTGCAGCTTCCACTCTTCTTGGAAGGCTTTCCACAAGATTTTTGAGTGTTTCTGTGGGAATTTGTGTCCATTCATTCTGTAGAGGGTTTATGAAGTCAGGCATTGTTATTGGAGAGAAGGTCTGGCTCGCGATCTCCGTTCCAGTTCAACAACCAAAGGTGTTGGATGGGGTTGAGGTCAGGACTCTGGGTGGGCCAGTCAAGTTCTTCAATGACAAACTCATTCAACCATGTCTTTATGGACCTTAGTTTGTGCACTAGGAGGCAGGAATAGAAAAGGGCCTTTCCCAAACTATTTCCACAAAGTTGGAAGCATGCCGTACTAAAATGTCTTGGTATGCTCGATTTTTTGCACCTGTGGCAATGGGTATGATTGAAACACCTGAATTCAATAATTAATAAGTATGTCCCAATACTTTTGTCCATATAGTGTACATGCACTTGCCCATTTGTGGAGAATATAGTGATATAGTATGTTACATTTTTCCATGTTTGTGAAGCAGTGTCAGTGATTTTTACATGGTTCCCATGAATCCTTGAAATTCTTGAAAGTGTGTGAATGTGAGAAAAAAAACATGAATGTTTTTGAAAGGACATAAACAAACACGGGTCACCGAATCTATATATTTTATGCAATATTAGAAATTGAAGCCCTTTTGGTAACTTACTGTAAAAAGGCTAAGTTCCTTTGTCTTCATTTGTGTCTCAGGGAAGATGTCTGTGCATCTTTGTTTCATGTGCCTTCTGTGTCAAAAATGTGCAGTGGTGATGTGTGCAAAAGTGACACAGGTTAAACAATAGCAAGTAAGCAAGAAAGCTACCCTCATGTGAATAGTGTTTGATTCATCAGGTTTGATTCATCATCTGCCCCTGCCTCTCTCCCACACTGCCCTCCCTGATGCAGCCTCCACCACCTCCTGCAGACACCTCAACCCCCACCTCTGTTTCACTTCGGACACTTCACTCCTCCAATACATTCCCAGTTCACTGTCACAATCCCCAACCACAACGTCCAGCGCACAATCACCCTGCTCCACCCTGTCTATTTCAACAACCCAGGTTAGGAGGAAACTGAGGAGGATCAATGCTAGGAAGTTGGTGGGTCCAGAGTACCACAGCTATGCAAAACCTCTTGTGTGGTAACATGCCGAAGACCCCACATCCAAAGGCCCTCAACAACTACAAGCCAGTGGCTTTGACATCCTACCTGATGAAGACCCTGGAGTGGTTGGCCCTTGCTAATCTTCAAGCCCTGGTGAGCTCATCGCTGCACCAATTTTACTATGCTTGGCATTGGGGTAGATATTGTAGTCATCCACCTCCTATATTGTTCTCTCTCTTACCTGGAGATCGCTGGGAGCACTGTGAGAATCATTTTCTTTGATTTCAAAACTGCCCTACTCACAAACCCGAGGGACAAACTGGACACAGGAGTGGACCATCACCTCACCACATGGACCTCACTAACCGCCCACAATATGTGAGAACCCAGGACTGTGTGTATGACAGGGTTATGTGCAGTACAGGGGCCCCACATTGAACAGTTTTTGCTCCGTTTCTCTTCACCATCTACACTACAGACTTCTACAACTCCACCAACTAAACATTCCCTTCAGACGTTCTCTGAAGACATTGCAATAGTCTGCCTCATCACTAATGGGGAGAAACAGGGAGTACAGAAAACTAACCCGGGACTCCAGAACAAAACTGGAAAAACCAAGGAGCTGTTGGTAGATTTTCACAGGCACAAACATCCTGCTGTGGAGGCTCAGGTCTTTTGGAGTGCCGGGGCGCTACTGAAGACCTTTTATAACTATGGTGGCATCAGCCATGTATTATGGTGTGGTCTGCTGGGGCAACAGCATCTCTGCTGGGGACAAGAAGAAACTGAACAGACTGATCCAGAGAGTCAGATCTGTTCTAGGATGCCCCCTGGACCCAGTGGAGGTAATGAGTGACAGGAGAATGTGGCTAAGCTGTCATGCCTCTACTACCAACATCTCGCAGTTGACCACACACATAAGCAGGACTGATAAGGACTGATAGGTGCAATTCGTTCATGTGCAATATATTTCATGTGCAATATATCTGGTACAATATTTCTGTGTGCAACATTAGCCATTTTTGGTGCATTAATACTGTGTTTCATTTCATTTAATGGCTGCAGGTGATGGAGAAGAACATAACTGCACTGAAGTTCTGGCTGAAACCTGTACACCAAGACCCAATCTCACAGAAAAACCACTAATTAAGCCTGATCTTGTTTTGTCTGTAAATTATTCTGCATCAAGAGATCCACAGAAAGGGAGAACTGTCTTCAGGTTCGCTCCAGTCTCTTTATTCAGCACAGGCTGTTGAACTTGTGGGCCTAACAGAGGCATGTAAATTAGCTCAAGGCAAAACAGTGACTACACAGATTACACGTTATGTCTTTGGGGTTGTTCATGATTTTGGTGCTCTTTGGTGACAATTATTTTTTTAATCTAATGATAAGCCTGTTTTACATCATGAAAAGGTTTCAGAATTATTAGATGGCATTATTTTTGCTCAAGCAAATTGCTATCTGTAAGTGTCAAGCATGTACGCTCCTCTGACTCCGTGTCTAGAGGAAATGCGCGGGCGAATAGGGCAACAAGGGCTGCTGCACTCACATCACCCCCACCTTCGCATTCCATTATTCTCACCAGCACTGAGCAACCTAACCCTTTACCTGCCATGCAAACATTTGCCTCCCCTGATGAGAAGCGCTTATGGTCAAAGAATAAATGTAGGATTAAGGACGCTGTTTGGATTGGCCCTAATGATAGATCGTGCCTCCTTAAACATTCTTTTCTACGCTTCGCTACATTGACCCATGGGTGAGACCATGTGTCAAAAGAGGGAATGTTTAGTCAAATTCAGCAACAATGGTGTACATGAAACATCTTTATGAGTTCAAAGGTTTTGTGAATCATGCATTATTTGCAACACCCTAAATGTTGATAGGGGAAACACATCCCCAACCAGAGATACCTTTTGGACATGATTGACTTCATTGATCGACTTCTTTTTATGGTCGACATGTTTTCAAAATGGGTAGAAGTGTTCCCCACATCCAACCAAGACATTGAGACTTCAGGTGATACAAGACTTCAGAGGGAAGCAGTGGCGATCCAAACATTGGAACAGTCCATTTCAAGTACTCCTGACTATGCACACCGCACCCACACGTTACCTGGGTGCATGCTAGTCATTACAGAAAAGGGCCTAGGACCAGTGGAAATCAGCAAGAAGCATTCACGTAAACTGTTGTGAGGGGAAGGGTTGATAGGCCTGTGCTGCCCTTCACCCTCCTGCAGCTGTCAAGAAAGGGAAGCGGCAGTGGTGTGGGCAACCCATCCTAGGAGGTAGGGGATGCACAAACCATGGCAGGCCTGTGTGGATTAAGCGGCACAATAAAAGTCAATCTTAAACACTGTCTTTGTTACAGTGTGTCATATATGGTCAAACACGTCTGACCTAGCTGTACATAAATCAAAAAGAAATACACACATTCAACAGGGTACATCTAGTCTAATCAGTACTGAGTCATCAGGCACCAGAATAGTCAGGATCTGAGAATCTCCACAAAAACAAACACTGAACTTTTCTGAAAGGCTCAGCGCTTTTAGGTTGACACACAAATGATTGTGTGTCAACCTAACATTTAGGTTGACAGACAATTACTTGTTTCTAACCTAACATTTAGGTTGACACAATCATTTGTTTCAAACAAGACTCATAGAAGCATTGGACAGCTTATGTGAGAAGACTGTCTGAAATAGAACGCAAACTCTTCTGCAATTCATATCTCACAACACAAACATTCCAGTTTGAATGTGAACGACTTCAGAAAAGATTAAACTTTAAGCCTGAATTTTACTGGAATCTGTTAGGTTGGCTATATTTACATTTAAGAAATTCAGTGGATGTTTTTATCCAAAGAAACTTCCATTCCCTAAGCACAGGGGACAGTCTCCCTGGAGCAACTTGGGGTTAAGGGTTTCGCTCAGAAACCCAGCAGTGGTTTGCTGAAGGTAGAATTTGAACCCATGACCGCTTGGTCCAGAGGCAAGTATCCTACCCACTAGTCCACTACCAACCAACATATAACCATCTTATTCATGATTCAGTACAATAGATGATTCAAGGCTCACAGTTCGATACACTTGCCATGTATTCAGCAAAGTAAAATCAAAAAATGTTTTGATTGCCACTTGCTGAATACTGTAAATAATGCAAGTTCACCAAATATCATAGTTAATAGAATGCTTACACTGTCATATGTCCACAATTCACACTTTATTTTTATTACATTTTTGCACTGCAATATCACAGTATTTTGATACTTTATTATACCGTGAAGAGCTGAATGATTGGGTGTAGTTGTTCGAGTGGAGCAAATCCAAAGCCAAAATTCTGTGGCAAATTAAACTGCAAATCATAGACACAGTGGAAAATAAACTGGCATATGAAAACTGTAAAATTGTTAATTAAAGGTTGAACATGACAAAGACCTCAAGGCTTGCCCTACAATTCTTCTTACAGGACTTAGGATCTGCTGCTAACATCTTGGTGCCAGATATGGCAGCTTCAGAGGTCTTGTGAAGTACATACTTTGATGGGTCAAAGCTATTTTAGTGGTTTAAGGGGGGCCTACAAAATTATAACGTTAAGCATGTGAATCAGTCTGTCTAATCAGTAGTATCAACAGAAGTATCAATGCAAGATAGACCGTAAGAAATCTACTGCAAGCTTATTTTCCTTTTAGTAAGTGCAAATTTAACCACAAACTAAGGGGATTCAGAGTCCGCAGTAATAACTCACAAACTTATGTTAATCAGACCTATTAAATATGTACCACTTTTAACTGAACAGTTCTTGTAAGAACATATATCAACAGTAGATTTTAACACTAACCACGATTTGTGTACTACCTGCACCTGGCAACTACTACCCATGCTGGGTGAATGCAGATGCTTTTAATCCTTTCTAATCCTTGCCCAATAATCAAAGGTTTCTTTTGCTCCATGCATGGGCCACCCCAACCCACTAACACTCTTTAAATATTCTTAAAATTTATTGCTCCTTATACCTAGTACTGCAGTGTAGAAGACTGCCACAGTAGGTTGCTGATTATTCCTAAAACAGAGTAGGTTTTCCGACATAAATTCCAATATCCAACTTTCATTAGCCTGTTTTATCTGACAGCAGGGACAGTGCAACCATATCACATTTCCTGTACTTCCTAAAACTCGCTATTTAAAATCAAGCAGTATATTAAGGGAAAGTCTGCCTTTTTGTGGTCCAAAAATACACAGCAGATCCCAAATTAACAGAATAGCAACGCTCCACTTAAAATATGCCACACAGGTTTGCTTTCCAAGGCTGGGAAATAATTCTGAATCATCACCATTTTTAATCTCATTTCACTCATTAAAAAAAAAAAAAGCACATGAATAATTGTACTATTAGTCTGACATGTGCATTCAATGAAAACATCTGTTTCTGTGTCATTCTGGCATTCAGCTTCATGACTTTTCTACTCTAGCAAAAGACTCATACCCCCATTTTTCACAGCTAATATTTACAAACTGTCAGTCACTGCTAAGCAACTGCTACTTAAGTGTACACGGGTGTAACTAGGCTGGTCACAATTATTATATGATTACCTGATAGCAAAACAGACAGACTACTGCAGCTGTGTAAGGGCTAACAAACACTGGACATGAAGCACTGTACAGCAGGTAGTACAGTGCAGCCATATCACATAGGAAGTGACCACTATTAATTTTAAATTTACTTTTATTAAATTGATTTCATTTTTAATTAACTTTCATTTGATATGTTATATTTTATGTTCATGTCTCTGTGTCACTGTAGTCTGGGATCAACATCTTCTCAGTTTTTCTGATTCTGATTATTTTATCATTTATTACATTTTAGTGAACTTTTTAACCTATCACTTTACAAGCATCCTGTTTCAAGTTAAAAACACCAACTGAAACATTATGATGTTAATGGGGTGGTGGTGGCTTAATGGGTTCCTGCATAACACCACTGGGTTTCTGAGCAAGACCCTTAATCCAAAGTTGCTCCAAGGAGACTGTCCCCTGTAGTTAGGGAATGGAAGTCGCTTTGCATAAAAGCATTTGCTAAATAATGTAAATGAAGCATTATGATTATGATGCTCAGTTGTTGCAAAAATCATAATCATCATTATTTTGGTCAGTACTGATATCCTGGTCACTCTTCAAGGCAAGTCAAGTAGGTTTGTCATTTCAACCATATACACAATACACAGTGAAATGAAACAATGTTTCTCCAGGACCATGGTGTAACGTGAAAAATGGGAGAAACCTAGAAAAACAGAGGGTTGAAAGGTTTGGCAAAAATGAAAAACAGACCGGGCCTATATTTGCGGCAGAGCGGAGAACCACTTCTGAGCCACTGCTGGTTGAATCAAAAGTATAGCCAGAAACCAGCTTAACTCAAACACACAGCTTCCCCTGGTGGATCTCAGGGGTAACACAGGACAAAACGAGAGCATCGTTGCAAAAAAGAATGAGACATAATAAATCTCTTCTTTACATAATTGTTGGAAGCCAAAGTCAGATTTGGGAATAAAAATAAGAATCAAGCAGCCCTAATGTGACTAGACAATCATTCCCTGCAGTCATCGCCCCTCTCTCCTCCTATCAACCGCCCTCCGTTTACTGCTTTACCCATCTTTCCACAGATGATGCTCCTGATATCCTGCAACCCCACCACACTTTTGACCATATCCTTGGATCTTCATCCATACAACAATTACATAATAAACAGCTCCATGGAAACAGGCCGTGTTCCAACTGCCTTCAAAGCAGCGGCTGTCACACCAGTCCTAAAAAAGACCAGGTTTGACATCACTGATATGAACTACAGACCGCTATCTCTCCTTCCTCTCTGAAGTTCTGCAGCGTGCTGTACATAATCAACTCAACTTATTTAACTTTTAGCTGTCATTGAGGAGCTTCATGCAGCCAAAACAGCTAAAGTGTCTTTGGTTCTAATTCCTCTAGATCTTTCTGCAGCTTTTGATACTGTCAAACACCAGATTCTCCAGACTTTACTCATGAAACTGAATCTCTGGTTCTGTTTAGTAGTGGTTTCCATCCTACCTTGAGGGTCAAAGTTACTGAAAGGATCTATGTCTACTCAATGAAAACTTACCACTGGTGTTCCCCAAGGCTGAGTGCTTGGACCCCTTCTCTTTTTCTTATACACTCGCTCTCTTGGTGATATATCTCAACATGGGTTCTTCTACCAGTGTTATGATGAAATACACCCAACTCATCCTCACCTTTCTTCCCGGTAACTCTCATATCTCAACCCAGATTTCTGCATGTCGGATATTTACCTAAAGCTAAATCCCAGCAACACAGAGCTCTGATACTTCTCAGGGGATGCATCCACAAAACCTGACCTGATACTTCTCAGGGGATGCATCCACAAAACCTGATCTGTAAGTATCCATGTCACCAGAAATGTATAATGCAAGCATCCCATCACAGATGTGTGGAGTTTGTGCCTAAAGCTGGGTAGAGCCTGTTCTAAAGGTTATAAAAGCAAATCACACAATAACTACACAATATATTTAGTGTCTTAACAGGTGAAGCCCACCCAATATTTGTTTAATCTTTGTCTCTCTTTTAGCTATCCAATAGGCAAATTTTGATCCCAGCTCTTCTCAGCCTAACTGTGGCAAGCAGTAATTTTTACAATCAAACTGCTACTCCAG
Source organism: Bryconaethiops microstoma (assembly GCA_037577275.1). Classification (NCBI taxonomy): domain Eukaryota; kingdom Metazoa; phylum Chordata; class Actinopteri; order Characiformes; family Alestidae; genus Bryconaethiops; species Bryconaethiops microstoma. Next base: position 9,121 of record JBBJLS010086155.1, read on the forward strand.
CTTTGATTGATCACATTCTTCAGATGCTGAAAAACAGTAAAAACGTTGTTGAACAGCCTCAGGCTTTGATAAGCTTTTAAAAGACTTCCCTAATGAACTCAATCTGACCACTAATGCCTTAAATGATGTCTTCACTGAAAGAAAATGAGCTTAAAAGAAACCAAAGGGAAAGTGAACTTGCATGTGTTGGAGCAGAACATCATCTTACTGCTTTCTGGCACCTCAAGTACTAAAACTCAGGTTAGCATGCCTCTTTCTTAGCCAAGCAGCCAATGAAAGCATTACACATGCCAAATGGACTTCTAAAGCCCAAGCTCCAGCCTCTATTCATTAAGTCAGACCAGGTGTCACTGATTCCCTGTTTGAGCATCCTTCTGATGACTCAAATTTCAGATTTTTTCAAGAGAAGATTCCTCTCCTGCATCATCTTGCGATACTTCTGAAGAAGACTGCATATTCCACCACTGTTTATGCTTTCTCACCCCATCAGGAAAAAAAGAAAAAAAAATTAAATTAATTTGTTCTCATTTTTGTGTGATGACCACATTCTGGCTTTTACTCAATAAGAAATGCAACATTTTTTCAACTTGAGATGCGCAAAGACTCAGCATTGCCTTCTATCTACAGAGAACAGGAGAGTAAGAATCTTGTTGATGACCATGAGTCAGATTACCTATGCAGTGAACATAGAGCCATCCATTAAATCATGAAATCAGGTCTCAGAACTGATCCTTGTTTAAAACAACTTGACGCATTAGTGAAGGACATGGAGCAGTTTGACCCTTAAAGGCAGATTACAACATTGGAAAGCTAATCTGGAAATCATCCTCTAGGCCAGTCCACACCTTCATAGAATCAAAGCCTTCCATCAGAAGCAGTTATTCTCAGATATGTAAATCCTAGTTGAAGAGTACCTTCTCAGCCATTCAAATCAAGTACAGGCGTACTGAACACCCTAGAGATTATTTTAGATTTATTACTTAAAGCAAGCAGATTTCCAGGGAAGAAATGGACCAGGTCATACAGAAGACCAAGCCTTTAAATCCATCTTCTTACAGCATCTCGTTCCATGTTTGAGAATACATGTCACATTCCTCGAGCATCAAGGTAATGCAAGAAATTAAAAATGGTTCACAGCACACACTGGCTGATTGACTACCTATAGGTACCTAAATTTTACTTTTTGCTTAAGTACTACTTAACATTTTAAATGTGGACTCATTCTGGGTATTGCTAAAAACAGTCAAATGAGACAAATGCTCATTATTCATTTTATAGTGCTCAATACTGCAAGAAAGGGAAAACCAGATCATTCTCCACATTTTCTTCACATTCTTTCTTCTCTTGGGTCCTATTTCAGCATGCTACCCCGTAATACTAAAGACATGCTGAAAAAGTCTAATTTAAAAAAATCTACCCACCCTACCCACCATCCCGTGACTATTGCACTCTCCTTCAAGCCTTTGCACAACAGCCCATTTGTAAATAAATTGTTTCTTTACATTCCCAAACATCTTTGTCCTAGGGGCACCAGGTGGCCTGCTGGTTAGGGATCTGCCTCTGCAACAGGAAGGCAGTGGGTTCGAATCCCAAGACCGCCACTGGCACAACTGAGGTAACCTTGAGCAACGTACCTACTTCACACACTGCTCCCTGGGCCCTGTGTTCCTGGCTGCTTAATGCTTCACTTGGATGAATGGGTTAAATGCAGAGATCAATTTTGTGCTGTTCTTACACTGTGTTTTGGTGTGTTCTTGTCTGACAAATGGACACAAAACACTTTTATGGCCATATCTAAAAGATAGCATGGATAGCAGAAGTGAGTCTGATATTAATGCTTCATCACATGTAATTCCTGTAATGCTAAAGATTGTTATCTTATGAGGCACCAGGGAAGACAAAGCTGTTCAGGTCCATTGAAGCTGAAAGAAAGAAGGATTTGCCTTAAAATTGCTTTTATTATTATGCCCAGTGGTAGCTCTACGGACAACAGATGGAGATTTCGTCAGCAAAAAGGCTGCAGAACGACCTTAAGGGACAGAGACAGGAAGAAGGTAGCATGGTGCTTTGAACTAAGACTCTTCCAGCTGACCATTTGTTCTGCCAAATCCATTGTTCCCTCCTGATTCAATCTGCTGCACTATAAATCATGCCGCACACAGAGGAAGGCAGACAAACTTAGAGATGTACAATAATCTGTGAACTGTTTGTACATATGGGCATGCGTATATGTACAATTAGGTTTGATGATAAACTAAAGCTAAGTAAGAAGCATGGTTAAACGCTACAGAAGCACTTATAACTTAGCTTATCTAGTGTAGCCTTGAGGTCAAAAGACAGTAATACAAGTGTCTGACCATTTTAATCAACACACAGTTCTTTGTGTCCTTAGTCAGATGTCAAAGTATTCGAGTTATGCTTTTGGGCTCAGACTTCACAGTCATCAGGTTGTTAATGCACCAGATTTGTGTTCTATTTAATCTAAACTCTAAATCTGCCTGTAGACCATCTTAAACATGGAAGTATCTGTGAGGAGGTACTGAACCAAGTCAAACTCACACAAGTAGTTCTTAAACTTGTTTGAGGTGTCAAATAAGATCAGCAATGAAAAAAAAATGTTTTTTTAAATTAGATTTTAATTAATGGATTTCTACCACTCACTGCTGTGGGGGGTTAATGAATTGAACTTTAGTATGTCATACATGCTATGTCATCTGACTTGTGTATGTAATTGGCTGAAAAAGTATCTAGGGCTAGCCTCAGTAGCATTTTACAGATTCGGAATATTTATTGCTACTTCAGAATGAGTGGTCAAAAGTTCATTCACAAAATCACCCTTAAAAACTGAGATGTACATTGTGTAAGTAACAATAATTTTAAGTATTTTTGTCACTATAGCTCAAAATGTATCCAGTAGGGGGCAACAATGCATCAATAGTCAGCTGAAGCCTTGCTCATACGCCATGTGCTGCTACGGAAGACGCGATTGTAGTCTTAACAGGCTAACACAGCTTTTAGAAGTAATGCCGAAACTAAGACTGTGATGAATTAATTACCATTTTATTTAGAGCTGATAAACAGATTTAATAAGACTGAGGACTGCATTAAAGACATAAAAGTCTGGATGTCATATAAAGTTCTCTTGTTCAACACAGATAAAACAGAGGTCCTTCATATAGGTCCAAAAAGCTTCTAGAAACAAACTGTCTGGTCTAACGTGATCTTGCTGGTTCCTCAGCTTCTCCAATGTCAACTGTATAAAGTCTTGGTGTCATTATGGATGCTAATCTTTCTTTTGACACGCATATCAGTACTGTTGCTAAAATAGCCTTCATGTACGAAATATTGCTAAGACGTTCACTATACCTCCGTGATGCAGAAAAATTAGTCCACATTTTTATTACCTCCGGACTTGATTATTTGTTCAAGACTCAGACACAGTCTCAGTATTTACTTGTTTAGTCAGGCTTTCTGTAATTAATTTTTCCTGTCAGATTAAGGTAGTAGAGCAGGGAAGTTTTGAGCACAGGGAATTCAAGTAAACTGGGATGCTGGAGCTGTCGTCCAGCCATTCCTCACATTCACTCAGGAGTGGGGGGTCTGCAATCGCTGGACCCCAGGCCAAAATGTTTGCAACTGGTTAGGTTGCTTTTGACTCCCCATGCGCCCTTCCTCCATCCAAGGGCATCTTCTGTTCAAAGCTACGGTGGAGATTGTTGTTCCTGTTGTTGTGGACTAGAGACTCTTAGCTACACCGCCAACAAAATCTTTACTCTTAACTGTACCAATTCTGTTAGCCGTAGACAGCCAATATGTCTAACAGTGATTAAGTTCATACACAAAGGCCTTCTCTCATTAGTTATCTCCACAGAGACTATCTTTCTCTTTCTCTCTGGGTCGACCAGAGGAGGATAGGTCCCCCTATTTTAGTCTTGGTTCCTCTCGAGATTTCTTCCTCCAGCTTAGGGAGTTTTTCCTCACCTCTGTCACCTTTGGCTTGGATATGGGTTCTGTAAAGCTGCTTTGTGACAACATTGGTTGTAAAAAGCATTAAATAAATAAAATTGAACTGAATTGAATTGGTTTGTCCATAACAAACACCATGTTTGAGCATAAGTGTGTAGATAAATGCACATAGCCACAGGTCGATGATCGATTTCGTAGTCATGTCGTCTGCGACCATATGTATTGGACACTTCGGTAAAGATAGGGGCAGAGCTGTCAACTGATCATGACCCGGTAGTGATTCAGATCAGGTGGCCAGGGAGAAAGCCAGACAGACATTGCAGGCCCAAGTGTGTAGTGAAAGTTTGCTGGGAGTGATAGCAGAGGCACCTGTTCATCAGATCTTTAACACACACGTCCAGCACAATGCCAACTGCATGCCAGGGGAGGAGGGGGACATTGAGTCCGAGTGGAACCTGTTCAGTTCTTCCATTGGGAGGTGGCTGTGCAAAACTCTGGTGGGCACAGGGCCCGAGGAAGCTGTGGACTCATGAGGGCTGAGGATGCTCATTATTCCTGTTTACAGTTATTACAACGTGACAACTTCCACAGATCTAGTACAGATGGGTGGGTGTCATGTCTGGGGACAGTGACTGTGGGCGGCCGCCAGGGGTTTAGTTTTGCATATTCCTGAGCACACTGGGTTTGAGTTAAGTAATCATTTGTTTCAGCTGCCGGTGGGCTCATGAGAAAGTATGTCTGTGTTGTGATTGGTTTATGCTGTGGGTAGTTGGATATTTAAGTTCGTTTGTGGCCAACCTCAGTGTCAGTGCACTGTCATTTAGGTCTTTGTTTATGTGTCTAATTTTCTCCTTTCATTTTGGAAGTCTGTTTTGGCCCTCGTGCCTTTTGTTTCGTGTGTTTTTTAAATTAAAAGAGAACTGAGAATGGAAGTCTGCATATGTGCCTGCTCTATGTGCCTGGAGGAGAGGAGACGTGACAGTGGGGTTTGACAGATTTATTGTTTAGGCCAATCCTAATGAAATCAGATGAAAGGAATTCCATGCCACTGCCTAAACCATTATGATTAGTGGAACTATTTAATGCATACAATTATTAAAGCAACATTTTGTTTAAAAGTACTGCTGTAAAGTGAACATTAAAGGAATAAACATTTGTGATGTGTTATGAATAGGTAATATTGTAAAAAAGTGTACTGCATGCGCAATGTGAGGAAAATGGACCCACGTGCAGGGCACACAGTAGAAAGGATGTCTAGATTGATGTGTGTATTTAGAGTAGCATGGCTGACTCCACATGGCTAGTTTTTTAATCCAAACAGCATGTGACAAATGGGGTATGACTGCTTTCACTTCCGGAGAAAGAGGAGGGAGAGAGGGAGAGAGAGAGAGAGAGAGAGAGACAGAGAGAGAGATAGAGACAGAGAGACAGAGAGTGAAAGAATAAGAGTAAAGTTGGTATGAGGGAAAAGAAGGACCTGGGAGAACAGGCACAGCCAGAGTAAACAGAAGACCTGGTGGTGGTTCACGCAACTGCTGTGGTCCATGGTTTCTGAAGCTTGGCAAGTATCCCTACTGAAGCTGTCAAGAGATTTTAGCTCAGGACAAGCAGTAAAAGGAAATGGTGATGGACCCGATCATTTGTCCTGCAAAGGCTGCGAGGAGCTACAATCTTTGCTTCCGTCTGCTTCCTTACGTACTCAGGGTCTTTCTCTCCCTCTCACACACACACACACACAAACCAGTGCACTGCTCTGATGTAGCACTGCACACTAAAAGGGGGAAGGAGGGGTAGAGAGAGTGAAAGCTGCTCTTTTATAATCACTCACTTGTTCTCTCTTTTTCATACAGGATGTGCTTTGTTGAGGGAGTTTCAGTGAATATTAGGCAAGAGAGACAAATACATTAAAAAAAGAGGCGGAAAACAGAAAGGAAAATGCGAACATTTTTGCTTGTTTAAGATTAACACACAATCAGTTGCTTGTTCCCTACATTAGCTCTATTAAGTGTTCTTCCAATATCCCGATCCTAATAACTTAGATATAAACAGAAAAGTCTGAAATTTGGAAGTTTAGGAGAGAATATTTCAAAATGTCTTAAGATATTCAAGGCTTTCTGTAATCTGTCCTTATATTATCCCTAAAATATGCTCCAAACCATTTAGCGTATTCTTTGCAAAAATCCATTGCTTCTGTGTAATTCATGACGCACAGCACCTTCACATCATGGGTTAGTTAACTGACTGTGGGATACACAGTCACTGATGTGAAACACCACTAATGATTTTGTTGGTTTTCTTAAGCTTTTGCTCGTAAACATTTCTCGTGTTATTATACAGAATGACAACTTGCACTCATTAGTAGAGGTTGGCCAATTATCGGTCTGGCAGGTTAATCGGGACGATATTTTCAAATAATCGGCATCGGCCGATATAAGCGGATATTAAGTCAGTTTAACAGACATGCACATTTATGAGCAGCGCCGTGTTGCTGCTGTGGAACATGTGTGACACGCCCGTCTACTGGCGAACACCACAAAAGGGGGGCAAACAGCCGAATTCAATTCAATTTTTTTATATAGCGTCAATCAATACACATTGTCACATTATACCAACTTAGAGATGCAAAGTAGCCTCCATTTAGCTTACCATTAGCGAAGTAGCCTCCAGTTAGCTTACCATTAGCGAAGTAGCCTCCAGTTAGCTTACCGCTAGCAAATTGGTCTCCAGTTATCTTACCGCTAGCAAAGTAGCCTCCATTTAGCTTACCATTAGCGAAGTAGCCTCCAGTTAGCTTACCGCTAGCAAATTGGCCTCCAGTTATCTTACCGCTAGCAAAGTAGCCTCCAGTTAGCTTACCGCTAGCAAACGTGCCTGGGTCAGACTTTCACAAGGTATTTGCTAGTGGCTTGTTTAGTCCTTGAATAGCAGGCTGTGTGAAGTTTTTTTTTTTTTGCAATCATTATGACAATTTGACATGAAACTCTCTGTCAAGAAACTTTATTATTATTACTGGCCAAAGAGACGCCCCTTAAGTACCACGTCTTTAATATCATTTTGCAGGTGGTCTAAGACTGCCATATTTTACAAAAATGACTGTCATTCCCTTTAATAAAAGGGGACATGGGAGTATCTTGAAAATGTCACTATACTGAGCCTTGTGACACAGTTGGAGGCTTGCCTTTGATCCACTGAAACATGATGCACTGCCTGGCCCATATAAAATTAGTTATGAGAGTCTAGTATTGAGGCCAAGGTTCTCCATAGACAAACCTAGCAAGACTAATCCAGGTTGCATATCAGCTTCTCTTTTTCACCTCAGCTTTCCTTCACCACCTTCTTTGTTACCTGTTTTATGAGAGGACATAACCACATATAATGGAAAGATGGGGAAAAAAGAAAAAAAATCTTTCCCACTCTTTGCACAGGTAGAAGATAAATCTTTATACTATTAAGGGACTGAGGTATGCATTGCAGTCCATGTAAAATGCTTTACTGACTTTCATACAGCATGTTATTGGAATATATATTTTTATACAAATTAAATACATCTGTCCGAGCCTTGTGACCTGGCCTAATTCCAATGTCACTTTCTCAAACAGCAATAATTTTATCAATATTACAGTTATCAAGGTTCCAAAAAATAGGTAAATGCTTTTAAATGTGATAAGTAAAATAGGAAAATATCCATATGCACATGGGTTTTGTCACAGAGACCGTTCCTTAAAACATGGGTGTATTTTTAATACATATAGTTGACCCACAAGGTTTGAACATTAAGATTCAGTTAACTACAAAATAACTTACGGACAGTATTTTATCCAGGGCACATCCAAACAGGAACAATGCTCCCTTCTGCTGGTATATATAGAGGGGAAAGTCCCACAGCTAAATTGGGATATACCATGTGTCCAGTGAATGCAGGGGGGTTAGAGAAGAACTGGGAGTTTGGCTGGTTGTTGGCCTAATGTGGTTGTTTGTCTGAAGTGTATTGTGGTATTCTGTGTTTATGGCTGTTATTGTTCATTTTGGGGGATTTTGTTTAGTATTATTTTGTAGTCTTTTTGGAGATGTTTGATTTATTGTTGAGATGGTGGTACGGCTTAAGTGGGAGGGGCTTTTTGGTCTTAAGAGGGTGTAGATAAGATAAGATAAGATAAGATAAGATAAGATAGAACTTTATTCATCCCGAGGGAAATTCTTTTGTCATGAACATGACAAAAGCCTAAGGGAAAGTGTGAGAGGGACAGGCAAAGAGATCACAGCTCCTATAGGTTAGAGCTTAGGCTGCTCATGCTGGAATTGTTACCCCATTCTCAGTTTATTTCTTTCATAGGGTGTATGAGTGTTTGTGTGGTAAAAAATTTGGATTATGTTTTGCATTTTGGAAAAGAAAAAAAAAATTTTTTTTGTGAAAATAAAGCTTCACAGGACACTGTCCAAGATTTGACTGCCTCCAGCTTTTTTCTGCATCCACCATTGGCTTCTCCTAACAGGTTTCATCTAATGTTAACGTACAGGTGCAGAGAATGTAGAGCCTAGGTCTGTAAATGCGCAAAAAATTGATTGGAAGTGATGCCGAATTTGAGCTGAGGATGTTGTAATGAAAACATTCTTCATACAAGTATCTAAAAGTTGCAATGTCATTTAAATGACAGGTTTCAAAAACACTCCTTCCCTGACTCTGAGCAAAAGCTAACATTATAAGCCAAAGGGAGGATGGGCCATGAGAACCCTTTGCAACCAGGACGTTAAGTGGTGTCAAATGCGAGTTTGCAGCATACCGGAAATAATTTGGAGACAAAAGTGAAAGTTCCAATGGGTTTAACTGAGAGAACGTGGACTGCTAAACCCTTCCAATAAACCCACTGTACTAACTATCATTCACACATTGCTCTACCACCAACGGACCAGAATACAGTTCCATGTTCATTCTCGTGAGCAAATAGAAAGAAACATGCCTCAGGTGTCATTTGGAACTTACGCTCCACATCCTTGCCTTCTAGTATATATTGTCTCAAAATCAGAACTGCCAGGATCATCTGGAAGCTAATGTTATTTATTAAGTTTCTGGCATACTTTGATAAATGCATGGTGCTTTTTCCTTATTGCTACTAAGAGATAGCCTTAAATGGAGAAATGCTGCGCCTTGCATTATTATAAATTTATTGCTGGGATTGTAGAGTTTATCGTTGGTTGTTTCAAGTTTCCCTACAGTCCAAGGCTTCTATGGGCTCTCTCCACCAAACTGAAGAGGGTCCATTGAGCTGGGAAGGGCTGCTTTGATGTGACTCATGACTAGCCTCTTAAAGCCCTTCATGATGACTGGTGTGAGTGCTACAGGACGGTAGTCATTCAGGCAGGTCATGGATGATTTCCTTGTAACCAAGATGATTATGGTGGTCTTGAAACATGCAGGGACAAAAGCTTGACTTAGAGAGGGGTTAAACACATCAGTAAGGACGTTGACCAGCTGGTCTGCACTCTCCTTAAGCGCCCGTCCAAGTATGTTTTCAGGACCAGAAGCTTTTCGTGAGTTTACTCTGGTTAGAGTCTGCTTCACTGTCATTGTGGTCAAGCAGATTACCTTTTCACCTGGGAGAAGGGGTGGATTTCCTTGTGGGTTTTCTGTTGAGTATGTCGAACCATGCTTATATGGTATTCAACATGTGGGGAGAGAGGCATCGCTGTCACAATTAGAGGGTGGTGGTTTGTAGGCTCTGATGGCTTGGAGTGTCTGGTGTTTTGAAAGTGCACTTGAATTTTTTGGTTGTATACTTACTTTGCCTTCTTGAATGCCCTAGCCAGGTTAGCTCATACAGCTCCGAGGTCCGACTTGTCTCCGGATCTGAAGGCAGCATCCCTTGCTTTCCTCTCCCCCCTCCAGACCTCTCCAGATATCCAGGGTTTCTGGTTGGCACTTGTGGTCACCCTCTACATCGCATTTGCTGATGTAGCCTGTCACCACTGCTGTGTATTCCTCCACATCGATGCAGCCCAAATAAGCAGCAGCCTCCCTAAACACTAGACAGTCGATGCACTCAAAACAGTCCTGAAGTGCCCCCTCATGTCTCTCTGACAGTGTAGGGCATTTGAGCAGAGATCTGTAGACTGGGACCAGTTTCGCGGAGATGTGGTCGGAATTGCTGAAGTACCGCTCTTCGTGTTGTCTCTGTCTATGTAGGACAATGAGCATCATGCTGAAAATTAAAGCAAAACAGTCCGTCGGGTCCCTTTGTGTAGTGTGTCAGAGCTTTAAGCAGTCCATCTTGTCATCCAGAGAGCCAGAAGAAGAGATGGGAGAGCAGGTCTGTTTGGTTTAGCCTTTAGCATTGCGTGAAGCACTGCCCACTTGACACATTTCTGGGTGCGGTCACAGCACTTTCTAGGGCGTTTTCACACTTGGTCAGTTTCAACCCATAACAACCTGTTGTCTTTCACTCCTTTTAGCAGCCATATTGGGTTTTTGCAGCTCCCAATTTTAAAAGCTCATAACTCATACTTTATTATTTTTGTTTGCGGTTGGACTCATTTCAAAGCTAAGACTCTAAGGTTTCATGTGCCAGAGAAGTAAAATATATAAACTTATGTTCAAAGAGCAACAGAGGATGAAATACCGGAGTTTATATATGCTTGTGTCAAAGGTCTCTGAATTCAGCGGTGCCTTATCGTCCTGGTTTTGCAAAAGTGGCTGAAAACACTAAAAACCCATAGCCACAGGTCTTTTCAACTTATATTCAAAGTTTGCTGAAAATAAATAAATAAAAAACGGATGCAAGCAGTACCATTCGATACCATTCTTTTAGTGCAAGCAGTACCATTCGGAGATGCCATTTTGTTTGGAGACATCCTTATGTTTACCACATAATTATAACTCAATAAACGCTTCAACATCACTTCTTTTGCATTCTTTCTGTAGAAAAGGAGTTGATGAACTGACTTGAGGCGTCCGGCGTGTTGGTCCAGAATATAAACACGCTCCGCCCAGCTGGCCAAAACCACACAAAAACTCACTCAAAACACAATAAAACAATTACACAGAAACTCCAAAGCAGTATTATCACAACCCAGCCAGCTTATAGACACTTTTAGAGCCCAATGTCATAATTTCCATGTACTCACAGCGAATAAATTCAGCAAACAAGGTAGTCCGTCTCGACGGGCCTCGTACTGCGTCTCTCTGACCACCGCTTCAATTACCCCTTGAAATTCTTATTTGCTGGCCAAATATCCCCATTAAATGACCTCAAATATCCTCAAATATCCTGAATTTGGTCTCCTGTGTTTATTTCAATTTGTTTCAGCATTAAAAAAAATCCATATAGATCCATACGAGCGCATGGGACGAGCGCACCACCTCCACTGATCCGGGATCATTCCAGCCCTTTTATATGCCTTTGCGACAGGGGACTGTCGACTCCCACACATTATTGGAAAGCTCTGGGAGTTGGCTACAAGGCTGTATATGTAAATTATGGCTACCCTGTCACTGGTCCAATTTATTGTCCGTCAAAGCTGGACCAGTTAGAAGTGGTCCTACTTTTGGATATATTTCAGCCTGGGGAGGGCCTAGAAACTTGCGGAAAGGCTCGTTCGAACCGTAACAACCTCCACTATTGGATAAAGAAAAGAAATTGGCATGAAAATACACCAATCATGGTGTAAAATACATATTTAGGCTTCCATCCCATATCCAGGACCCACTGCTAGGGGTGAATGACAGGTTTTAAAGTGAACCCAGATCGATTAGTCGTTTGGCGTGTTTCACCTATAGTCCTCTTTAAAGGAACTGAACTCAGTCCTCTACAAGTGGTCCAAAAGTGGACCAACAGAAAGGGAACTCAGTGCTTTTTATGTTCACAGTGTGAGTTTGTCTGAAAGGGGTCTCAGTTTTTTTTCTGTTCACACTTTAGTTCCTCATCCAAACTGCTGCCATTGTTTCTTCACATTCACCATTCTTGGGAATTTTTTTCTCCATAAGAGTAGATGGTTAAAAGCTCTACCAAACTTAAATCTACGCTACTATTTTTCTTCAACTGATGGAGAACAAGTATGTTTTGAGGCTGTGCAACTTGGTAGAGAAACTTGATCTCGAGAAGAATCTCTTTGTCCCTTTATTTATTTAGTTAGTTATGTATTTATTTATTGGGTTTTTATTTTATTATTATTCGTTTATTCGTATTTATTAGTTTATTTCTTTATTGTCTGTTGCCTCTTTCCTTTATAGACATATATGGTTTCCCAGGGCTGTATCTAGTGATCTACCTATGGCAAGTCTAGAGGGCGAAAACAGTCGAAGCGAACCCGGAGCGCTTTGTGTTCATAACGCGCGAGTTAACCGAACCGTGCCGCCGACTTAAAGCGAACCAAACTGAGACCACCACCCTCAGTCCTCTAGAAGTGGTCCAAAAAGTGGACCAACAACAAGGGAACTCAGTTCTTTTTATGTTCACAGTGTGTGTTCATTTGAAAGGGGACTCGGTTCTCTTTCTGCTCCATTTCAGCTCAGATGGGGTCTCACTTCCTTTTCTGTTCACACTTTAGTTTCTCACCCAACCTGCTGCCGCTGTCTCTTCACATTCACCATTCTTGGGAATTTTTCCCTACATAAGAGTAGATGGTTAAAAGCTCTACCAAAGTTGTACATTTTCCTCAAAGATCTATTATTCTTTAACTGGTGGAGAGAACGAATGCTTTGAGGCTGTGCAACTTGGTAGAGAAACATGATCTTGATAAAAATCTCTGGGTCCCATTTATTTATTTATTTACTTATTTATTCATGTGTTTTTCATTATTATTTTCATTTATTTATTTGTATTTATTAGTTTATTTCTTTATTGTCTGTTGTCTATTCCCGAGGCTGTATCATGTGATCAATCTAAGGCAAGGCTGGTCTCAATTCGGTTCGTTTCAGAGGGGTCTGAGTTTGCTGACTAATGCAGACTAATTGATCTGAGTTTGCTTTAAGGGCTGAAATGGAACAAGAGTGAGACATGAGCTGAATGAGGACAACAACATGACATGAAATTTTGTCCACACTCACTGTTAACAGGTATACAGCCATGCAACCTCCATACATAAACAGGACCACCAACTGCTTAAGCACATTAATACCTAAACCATCAATCCCAAGGTCATGCTGGTGCAAAAACAGACCATATTTTTTCAACCACATGTGTTACAAAGACAACAATGCAATTTAATTTATAGTTCTTTCTACAATGTGCAGTTATACACTCAGTGTGTGTGTGTGGCTTTTCCACTGCATGGTAGTGGCTCAACTTGGCTCTACTCGCTCCACTGTTGTTAGGACTCCCTTGATGTAACAGGTGATGCTGTAAAAAACCGTTGTAATGTAAATTCCAACACAACAAACACAGCAGAGAATACTGGAGAATATTGAAATATATACAGTGTTGAATACTCTCACAAGTACATCGACTCGGAGCATAATATCTAAATTAAGCTAGCCACAAATGTCAGAATTCTGCCATTTGCATTCTGATTGGCTATTCAAATCCCATGTCTGTGAACTTCTATGCCTCAGTTCGTACCGTGCCAAAATAAAGTAGTTTTTTCCAAAACATTTTAGTCGGTATTAAAAAACAGCTGAATATTCATGAGACATTCTCATGGGAAATGCTTGCTTCAGCACACTACATAAAAATCACAGAATTTTATTCTAATGTTAGAATAAAGTTCATTCAGTTAATTCAGTTAAGGTCTTTCCAATCCCAAGCCTCTCCGGTTAGCGGTGGTGTGCCTCTGGGTTCTGTCCTGGGGCCCCTCCTTTTCATTATCTACCTTCTTCCTCTTGGCAATATTTTTATAGATGCAGGTCTATTTCTCCTCCAAACCCACTACACCTCTACCCCCCTCCTCCATTTTAGACTGTATACGAGACATCAAAATTTGGTTCTCAACAACTTTCTCATATTAAATACAGATAAAAAAATGAAATTTTTCCTGTTGGTTCCAAATCCACACTATCCAAATCTATTGCTAACGCTACTGTCCTCCCTTCTTTTCAGGTCAAAAGTCTGGGCATCATCCTTGACAGCAACCTCCACTTCACTGCCCACATAAACAACATCACTCAGTCTGCCTACTTCCACCTCCGTAACATTAACCGCCTTCATCCCTCACTCACCACGACAACCACCACATTAGTCAATGCCCTTGTCACATCCCGCCTTGATTACTGTAATGCATTGCTTTCCAGTCTACCACATAAATTCCTCCATAAACTTCAACTGGTTCAGAACTATCATTTCCAGAACTCCACACACACACACACACACACACACACACACACACACACACACACACACACACACACACACACACACACACA
>JBBJLS010086178.1:0-23434 GCA_037577275.1 Bryconaethiops microstoma
CGAGTTGAAGCTTGTTTAGGTTTTTGTTGGAGCAGCCTGACAGGAGGCTGTTACAATAATCAAGTCTAGAGGTAATATTTGATCCCTCCCAATAATTTTGTTTGGACATAAGCACGTCTTAACTCTTAAATGCTAAATATTTTAGACTTAATAGTTTACATAAGCCATATATTTTCTAAATTAAGATGTTCATTTATATAACAATGCATTAAACTGTATTTTGATTGAGTGAGAAATACAAAGACGGTGTTGCTTCTCAATATCAAATTTATGTTATTAGTGAACATAGACTGAAGCTGATGTGAGGTTTATATGACTTGCTAGAAATAAATGCTCCAGAATACTGGAAATGGCATATATTTTTTAAAAAAGCAGAATATCTATTAAATCCTGAAAGAATCTGGATCACAAAGGCATTACTACCGAAACATTAAAATAATACATTTTGTTTATAAGGCGCCTTTCAGGTCACCCAAGGACACCGTACAATCAGTGTTAAAATATGCATACAATAAAGAAGCATATAAAGTATGTGTCACAGAAAAAACAATAAGACAGGTTCAGACCGAAAACAAGTAAAAACAAACAAATTGTACTGTGCATAAGATAAGGATGATCTTCTCCACCGATGGGAGACTCAGGATGGTGTATGGAAAGCCAATGAGAAAAGAGTTTTGAGTTCAGCTTTGAATGCCGATAGATCCGTGCAGGAGGGAGAGAATTCCAGAGTTTAGGGCCCGCCACACTGAAAGCCCTATCTCCCATAGTGCGCAGGGAACGGAGAGGGTACGGGGAACGGAGAGGAGATGGGCATCTAGGAATGCATTAAACTACATGTTAAACTACATTAAAATACATTCAATAAAATATCTCAGTACAAGACTAACACTGTTGCCTATACAGCCAGGTCCATCAATATTTGGATGTCAGTTTTAGTTGAGAGTATTTATATCAATTTTGGGTGAACTGAGGAATTACAACCATTTACAACCATTTTAATTATAAGCATTTATCACAAGTAGACATTAGCTGTGGCCAAATCAAACAGTACAGTATTAGTCAAGTCCAGTCAAGTTTTCCATTTCAACCATATACATACTGTCACATTTCCCCCTTCTCCCCAAATGAGGACAGGCAGACGTTCATGCTGATAATTTTTTATTCATAAATCAAACAAAAGGCACAAGGGCCAAAACGAAAAGGAGAAAAGGCAAGTACTCTTTACACGAGCCCCTGACTGTCCTCGGGGGCGGAGCCCCCTACCGGAAGCCCCTCACTGTCCTCAGGGGCGGAGCCCCCTACCGGAAGTCCCACACTCTCCTCAGGGGCGGAGCCCCCTACCGGGAGCCCCTCACTGTCCTCAGGGGTGGAGCCCCCTACCGGGAGCCCTTCACTGTCCCCAGGGGCGGAGCCCCCTACCGGGAGCCCCTCTCTGTCCTTGGGGGCAGAGCCCCCTACCGGAAGCCCTTCAGCACTGAACTCCTCGCTGTCCTCGGGAGTGGGGCCCTTTCCATGGATTCCACTGGAGCCCTCAGGGCTGATCTCCAGAACCGAGCTTCCTCTGTGGCTGATACGGGCCCCCCTGTTATGGCTAAAGACCCCTCTTGATTTTTTACAAGCCCCTCTCGGCCCTCTGCTGCGCTACCTAGCCCCTCTTGGGCCTTTGCTGCGTTACCTAGCCCCTCTCGGGCCTTTGCTGCACTACCTAGCCCCTCTCAGGTCTCTGTTATAGGCCCCTCTGCTGCCGCTACGTGCCCCTCTGTGGCTAAAGACCCCTCTAAAGGCTCCTCTGTGGCTAAAGACCCCTCTAAAGGCCCTTCTGCGGCTAACGGCCCCACTGCAAAGGCTAGAGGCCCCCTAATGGGCTTAGCACCTGGGCTAATGGGCATAGTGGCTGGGCTAATGGGCATAGTGGCTGGGCTAATGGGCATAGGGGCTGGGCTAACGGGCATATGGGCTGGGCTAGGGGCTGGATTGTTGTTTCGACAGTGCTCGGGAGCGTAGCCATGTGCTCCCGCCTAGTGGCGGCTGTGTGGAGTGGTGAGGCGTGTTGCATGGCCTCGTGGAGCGGTGAGGCATGTTGCGTGGCCTGGATGGCCGCGACGAGCTTCGCAACCAGCTCCATGAACTCGTCCAACTGGCCTTGCTCCTCTATGTACTGCTCCACATTCCTCGGAACCAGCGGGAGGTCCGGAAGAGCACTCTTTGCCGACGCCTTCGCCGGGATGCTCAAAGCGGGCCTCTTTGCTCGCTTCCTCCTCGCTGAGGGTCCTGGCAGAACCGGAAGAGCAACAGGGACTCCATCCCTCATGGCCAGCGCCAAGGACAGCTCTGTCAGGAACTACATCCAAAATGAGGACAAGCACTTTGGCAGACGTTCATGCTGATATAATTTTTTATGCAAGTACTCTTTACACAAGCCAGGGCAACGGTGGAGCGACAACTAATGGTCCACGAAACTGAACTAAATACAAAAACCCAAAATCGTAAACCCAGTAAACAAACACAATCTGTTTTGAAGTGTATATCTGCTCAAATTCAAGCTCAAATCTGACTACGCTTCACAATACAAATAAACATTGACTGAAGCGTACTGTAAAAGCAACCCAAGACTTTTTTTAAGGCAAAGGAGCAGAATGTTTTGCAACATCAATCATTTATTAATAGGACAGTTCAGCTCTAAACAGATCAATGAAATTCATTGTTTTAACATCTTATATCTTCATATGGCTTCATATAATGACCCAATTAATGTAATTACCTAATTAAAGGTGTTAAAGTAGTATATTTAGTTTGAACACAGATAAATATATTATTCTATTAGTAATTAACTTTGCAAGTTAACTGAATATAATAACTGAATTTAGAAACTGATCTCATTGTCAGAAATTCTGTGCAAAATACTGGGGTAGTAAGTGTATATAGTGTGTTGTCTTTAAGTGTATGGAATGTTTAGTAAAGCTCTACAAAACTGAGTGAGCGCTACAGCTCATTTTGGATGATGCAATGCTGAACTTTTCTACTTTGTGTTGATTTGTATCACATTCTAACAATGTTCTCTTATGGTTCATTTTAACACCTCTGTCACAGTTTTCTGCCTTTCCTGAGCCAGCACAAGCAGTTGCCCTTTAATGTAGGAATTTATTTCCAGTGAGTGCCAGTTCTTCAATGGTCAGGGAATGCTGTGTGCATTATCTAAAGCTATTGCATTAGAGGGCATCCAGGCTTGGACCACTACTGACGTCTAGCTACTGTGTTCACTACACACTCTTTCACACATGAACCATGAACTACTATTTCAGTTCCAAACTCTGGACTATGTACTTCTACCACAGTCCTCTATTGGGAACTCAAATATTTCTGTTGAGCGGCTCAGACATATGAATATATTTGCATGTTATAGCTTAACTGTATTCATACTATATACTTATTTTTTTTCCTTCTATACTTGCATTATTATTTGCATTCCATTTCTTTATTGCTGCACGCTCATAAGTGCTATTTCATTATGTTACTGTCTGTATTTCTAAAATATAGCCATATGTTGAGTGTTTATGCAATTAATAGAAAAACCTATTCCAAAATGAATAGTATTTTTCTAAATTCTCAATATTTTTTCTTCAAAAGTATGGTAGATTATTACAAAGAGACAAGTTGAGCTTTAGACTGCAAAATAGTCCTTGGTGGAAGCGGGCTATATAAATTTATGATGGTTGCATATCAGTGTAGTATGGCTCAAGCAATTCAGCACTGATAAATCAGTGAGCTAAGAATATTACAGGCAATCTAAGTTTCAAAATGCTCGGCCATACAATGCTTGGTCCCCTCAGTTGCTGCACTCAATGCCTTGATATTATTAGTACTGATTACGTTATAATGCGATAAATAATCAAGTTTTATGTAGTTAGTTAAGGGGTTACTTTAAGTTAAAAACCACGGTTTTTCCAGGTCTGTCCAGGGCTCAGCTACAGTATGTTCTTCTAGGTCATTACCCAGTGAGACGCTGAACTTCACACGAATTCACCAATGTATTGTCTCCCCATCAACAAAAAAATTAATTTCCCCTCCACATGCACACACACAGACAGAGAGACACAAATAAATCCCAATTTAATCCCTGCACTACATTATAGTCTGAAGTTTATACTTTCTCAAAATTTACAAATTACAAACTCAAAAAACTAAGCAATCCACCCCTCAACATGACAAATCCCAAAATAACCCCTGCTAGACACTATGGTCTGAATTATTTTTAAAAAAGCAATTTGTTAAAGTTGACAAATTACAATTCAAATAAAACAAGCATCAAAATGTATTTCATCTGAGGCAGCACATTTTCTGGACCACTGGAGTCTATGTTGAAAGAGAAGATCCAGAATCACTTGCATAAACCAGCAAAGGATTATCACCACTTTTCCACTGGTGGAAAGTTTTTATTAGTATTTGGATTTCAGGCAAAGTGGAATCTGAACTGTCATAAAACTTTGACAAAAATGTTGTATGTCATTAACAGAACATAGGAAAAGCTTATCTGAGCTTTGACATGCAAACACACAACTAAACCAGTGTCAATCAAGTGAGGTAGAATTATCATAACCTCAGATGTCATCCCTTTGTGCAAAAGAAAGAAAATCAAATTAATTAACGTAACCAGTGCTGGCACGCATGTCAAGTCATTTGATCTCTTGAAAGAGTCCAACAGTATGTTCTAGGAGAGAGAAATAAGTGGGAGGCAGAGACACACTGTATGTCACTTAAAGGTGAACATGTGCTCTTATCAGCTGGGACACACCGGCTAAATCAAGCAGAGCCAGACGGAGCCGGATGGCCAATAGCCTTTTTGTAACGTCAGTGCTTGTTGCTGGATCAAACCAGTGACGAAACACACCAGTCTTGTGCCAACTGACACACACACACACACACACACACACACACACTCTGTACCAGTAGGAAGGTTTCCCAGTGCTCAAGTACGCCAGCCAAAACATGTACAGTATGAGTGTATTGAATTTGTAAAGTGTTTAAAAGTATTCAATGCAGAACAGACCATGCAGATTAAAATGGGTAAAAATGCAAATAATTAAGAAATCAACGCACATGTTTATACAGTATATGGACAAAAGTATTGGGACACACCTGTTTTTCAGGGTTTGGGCTTACTTCCAGTGAAGGGCAATCTTAATACTTCGGCATGCCAAGACATTTTGGACAATGCCATGCTTCCAACTTTGTGAAGAACCTTTTCTATTCCAGCATGACTGTGCCTCAGTGCACAAAACAAGCTCCATAAAGACACGGTTGGAGTTTAGTGTGGAAGAACTTGACTGGCCCACACAGAGCCCTGACCATCCAGCACCTTTGGGATGAACTGGAATGGAGATTGTGAGCCAGGCCTTCTCTCCTACATCAGTGTCTGACCTCATACATGCTCTACAGAATGAATGTACGTTTTCTGTTTCACTATACCTTAGTGAAACAGAAAACGAAGAATTACCTAAGAGTTATTAAACATTCAAATTAAACATAAATGGGAATGTGCGTTGGTTCAGTTTTGTTCATAAGGATTTCAAGGTGTGCCAATAATTGGGATCGCTTCAATATACTTCAGTATACTTCAATATACAAGGTACTGTTTACTCTTGTTAAATTTCGATCTCAGATCATTTACATTTTCAACATTTCCAGCTATTAAAGTGCCTTAAAAGGTCTTTGCAGTGATAGACAAGACAATGTTTCGTAATTAATTACTTTACGTTTTTCAGTACTCACTGAGACAGATTTATTTACCTTGATATATTTCCTATTTTCCCTTTCTTTTCAAGAGAAAGAAACTGTACCACCTCATTTCTGAATATGAAGCCAATTTGTGCATACTTTTATTTACCTCTTTCAAAGCTCACCTTGGGTTTTCCAAACTTAGCTGCATTAACGTTTATGAAAACTGAGCCAAACACTGGGCACTTCTGTCAGATCAGCTGACTAAATACTTAACACAACCCAACTGCTAAAAGTAGTTTAACAGGCTTTGCTTAGATCAAATAAATTCTTTAAAAGAAGGAGACAAAATGATTATTTCAGGTGAGCGAAAGCAGTATGTTTTTCATCAACGCAAATACATAAAAACGTCCTATTTATCAGTGTACAGATCAAGACATTTTGTGATGATGCTAGTAGTTGAGAGCATTTTATTTTTATTCAATGATTTTTTTTAGTAAGAACTAAATAGCATCCAAGTTAGAGTTCGTAATGGATACAAATAATAAAGGGTCATTCAAAATTATTTTAAAGTTATGATATATTTTTAAGTGTGCCCTATTAGTCACTGGATTTAGTGTTCCTCTCTATTTAATGTTTTAAATGTAATATTTAAAAATATGGTTTCTTAATACATTTTAAGCAGCTGAGGCAGCAGAGCATCTCTAGAGCATAATTTATTTTGGAAATACATTATTTTTCTATATATAGGTTGACTTTTTTTATTGTGCTTCTTAGTCAAACACCTTATGTTCAAAGTAATCAAATCATTCAGGAAAGACATCTGAAGGAAACAGGATTAGTCTGAGAAAATATAAGGTCTATAAAAATAGAATGTTGTATGTATGGTTGTATGACATACAGTTTTTGATGTTTTTACATCTTCAAGTATTCTCTATATAAGAGGGTACAGAAGAACTGCTGTGAGATCCTCCAGACCCTGAACTGATCTATCAAGGCTCGCCTTAAATATACCTTCAGCTGTACTGTAGCTCCACCTAATGGCGAAACTCAAACTTGCTAAAATAAATTTTGGATTAAAAAAACCTGTAGGTTATCATGATGTTAGAAGGAAAACCTGCTGTCTGCACAGCTCGCCAGCTGAAATGTTAAGAAAGTTACTCAGAGTTTTCTGATGTAGAGAAATGTAATGATTCTTGCACTGACAGATGTTGCAGTGTGGTTTTCTTGGAGTATTATTTTGCCTGTTTTGTCCCAGCATGAGTTTAGAAAATGTATTTTTGGGTTACAGAAATGTCAGTTTTCTGGATGTTGCCAACCAGCTGAAGAATTGGAGTTTATAATTGTTAGATGTAGATCATTTTATTTGCAGAAGGAATTTAAACATGTTCATAAGTGTGCATCTGGCTCCGCTCTGATGTAAACATCACTAAGCTCCAGAGCACTCATTTAGAAGAAGCGCACTCTTAATGCTTCAGCAGACTAAGACATTTTGGACAACACCATGATTCCAACTTTGTGGACACAGTTTGGGGAAGAACCTTTTCTATTCCAGCAGGACTGTGTCCCAGTGAACAAAGCAAGCTCCGATAAAGACATGGCTAGATGAGTTCAGTGTGGAAGAACTTGACTGGCCCACACAGAGCCCTGACGTCAACCCCATCCAACACTTTTGAGATGAACTGGACCAGAGATTGTGAGTCAGGCCTTCTCGTGTAACATCAGTGTCTGACCTCAAATGCTACAGAATGAACACAAATGAATGAACACAAATTCCCACAGAAACTCCAAAATCTTGTGGAAAGACTTCCAAGAAGAGTGGAAGCTGTTATAGCTGCAAAGGAGGGACCGACTCCATATTAAAGTCTATGTATTTGAATGCAACGCCATTGAAGTCCCTGTTAAAGGTCAGGCGTCCCAATACATTTGTCCACATTGTGTATATCTCCATGTCATGATTGGTTGAATGTTGGGTAATCCACTTCGTTTATTGTTTTCTCCTCTTCCCAGAGCTTGGGGCCGCCATCGTGACTGGATTTTGTTTCCTCTGAGCGTATACTGCATTGAGATCTGGTGGAACGCGAGTAATTTCACAAAAAATGACAAACATGACTTCAACGTCCCTGAACCCTCTTTTAAAGGCACAGCAATGGTGTTTTACTGGAACATTTCACAAGCAAAGCAAAATTAGATTTGTTTCAATGGAAATTGCTGCAAGCTTCTACCATAACTGCATCATTTCATCATTGGCAGGCAAAATGGATTAAACAGCTCTCACTGGTTTGGCTGTGTTGACCTCTGGAGAGCCAGATCATTTCAAGTAAAGGCGGTAACACCAGCAAAATGCTGAAACATCTTTCTACACAACAGGGACTACATTTCCAGGAATGCTTCCTAACACACCGGTGAGACTGTTACCTAGAGTACATTTCCTATGCTATAGTTACTTGTGGGGTGGTGGAGCCTAGTGGGTTGGATACAGGCCTCTGGACCAAGAGGTCATGGGTTCCAATCCTACCTTCAGTACACCACCACTGGGTTCCTGAGCAAGACCCTTAACCCTAACTTGCTCCAGGGAGACTGCCCCCTGTAGTTAAGGAATGGAAGTCGCTTTGGATAAAAGCGTCTGATAAACGCCATGAATGTAAATGTACTTGTTTTCTTAGCAGGTTTTTTTGACTAAAAAGACCTGAATGGAAACAAATGCTGTTCAGATCTCTCACGCACATTTTTCTGAAGAATTCTGGTTGATTTTTTTGCCCATTTAACATTTGATTCAAGCTTATTCCCGTCTAAAAAGATGAGTGGTAATTTATTCAAATGTTACTAGAGATAAATGCCTAGAAATGCTGGTATTAGCGTTCAGTTTTATGTTTGCTTGTATCCTTTTAAGAAAACGAGCATTGTAACTTAGTTTAACATGTTTAAATGTTATTAGGTAGATATTCCACACTGTGCTCAAACTCTGGCCTTTTTTTGTGCCTGCACAGAATATTGAGCGGGAATCAATTAGGGAACCGGCATTGAATTGGACCGATAAACAGAATCGATAATGGCGACATTGGCGTCGATAAGTTCATATCAATTCCCTCTGTTGCAGCAACCTTGGCATGGTACACTGCAGGTCAATAGTCAGATTAAATGCTGTAACTGTATTTACAGTTTGGTTGGAGAGTTAGTTACCAACTCATTCTCACCACAGTACTGGTTGAGAAGAAGTTGTTATTTTTTTTGTAAGTAAAATATGCTGAAGCAGCAGCTTTTCCACAAAAAGGAATCGAATTATATTGTTGGCAGTGGCTAGGGCAGTATCCCTGATGCAATGAGTCGTGTTTTATTCAAAATGAAACACTGTAAAGGGGCATGATTGGTGCCACTGGGACACCAGTCGCATCTCCTGAAGCAAAAAATCCTGCAGGCTCCTCCTAATCCGCCCCCACACTCATGAGCAGGGAGACGGTAGCGAGAAAATCTGAGCCAAATTTAAAGCTGTGGATTTGTGTCCATTCAGAGTGCAGCGTTCTGCCCCCTGTGCTGACCTCTGCATAACAGCGTCATCTGCAGAGCACCCGGGAGTCACCTGAGGGACCGCTCACAGCACTTTCTGGTGTGAAGAGCCACCCCAAGACGCAAGACAGACACAGGGTTATACAAGAAGAAATCCAAAAGAAAGAAGAAGAAGAAGAGTGTCCTGAAGCTTGCCCAGGGCAGGATGCCTCATCTCTTTCAGCAATCAGTCCATGCTTACACACACACTCACACACACACAGCTCAGAGATGCGCAGAGATATGCGAATGAACTCATGAAAGTGTTTATTCTGAAGATGTGTGTGTGTGTGAAGATATGAGACTGTCCTGACATCTGAATGTGTGTGTTTTCTTCCATACGTAAAACGCATCCACTGGTATTTCCAAGCAAGCACTTAAATGCTTATCAAAATCACCCTTAAATGTCTTATAATTATCTTTTTCATTAGTGAAGTATAAAACACAAGTGGTGGCAACAGTGTATTAGTCAGCTGAAGCCTGACTGCCCAGCTGTTATAGAACTCCTTTAAATACAGCTTTTAATGAGTCATATAGCTGGAACTTCTGATTTGTAAAAGCAATAAATGGAGGATTCAAGTGATCATTAAAATGTAGTATCACATTGCTGTGCGAAGTCTATTTAAACATTACATTCAACATACATTCATTATTAATATATATATATATATATATATAAATGAATGGTAATTTATTCAAATGTTACTAGAGATAAATGCCTAGAAATGCTGGTATTAGCGTTCAGTTTTATATTTGCTTGTATCCTTTTAAGAAAATGAGCATTGTAACTTAGTTTAACATGTTTAAATGTTATTAGGCAGATATTCTACACTGTGCTCAGACTCCGCTGATAATAAACCAGTTACTAAAAACCTGTGTTTTTCTGGCCTTTTTCGTCCCTGCACAGAATATTGAGCGGGAATCAATTAGGGAACCGGCAATGAATTGGATCGATAAACAGAATTGATAATGGCATCGGCATCAATAAGTTCGTATCAATTCGCTCTGTTGCAGCAACCTTGGCATGGTACACTGCAGGTCAATAGTCAGATTAAATGCTAGAAATATCATTTTGTGTATTTACAGTTTGGTTGGAGAGTTAGTTACCAACTCATATACTGTATATATATATAGTCTTATATAGTTTATATTGAGTAGTCAGCTGTACGTCTGGAGATATCACTGTCAGGAGAATCCCACACATCTTCCACAGGGCAGAATTATGGATCATTCTTTGTCCAACTTGGTGTCAAATGGGCGAAATATCAGTCCAATCCAGCCATGCTACTGTTGTCTTTAGCTTTATTGAAGGCTAGCTTCAAATTTTTCATTTTACACACTAAATGTTTTGAGCGTAGGGGTGTCATGTGACACATTTCCTTGTGACACTTTTTAACACATTAGGATTTTCACTACAAACTGTATGTAGTCACATGCATCCCAGACCACCCCAACAAGACCACTAATGATGCAATCACCCAAGATACATTTTAGAACTTTGTGGTTGCTCTCTGTGAGGTAAAGGTGTGAGCTACAGGCCCATCAGAACATAAGAAGGTCTAGCATGGAACCTGTAGCAGACATATCACCACTACCAGACTTGTGAAAAAAACAAAGCTTCTGAGTACTAGAACCAGAATCAAATACCAAATACAATCAGATTATTATGAGCCAGCCACAAACAATGCAGTAACATATTTAATCTCCATCCCATTTCATTTCATATAAAGGAGCGGTTCAGGATACATTTCACTGTGTGTTGTACTTGTATAACTACGCTTGTGACAAATAAAGAGCCTTGAATATATCTGTCTTCTTGTCTCAGCCCAGCACAACACACACACACACACACACACACACACACACACACACAAATAAACCTAAGCCCCCCCTACCTTATGAGGATTAACACAAATGACCCTGTGAGTGAGACTGCCTGAAGTTTAGATTGATTTAAAGATTTGATGGCTGGCTAAAGTAAATTAATACACTCCCCCGAAACCCTGCAGCGGATGGCCCAAGAACTTGGGAAAAAAAAACACAAAACAAAAGAATAAAATCAGTTCAGACAGGGGTGCAAGGTCTTCGCTGAGAGAGTCCCGCATCCCTGCTTTTGTTGTCTTCTAGATTCTTGTGGACATGTATTGATCGCACAACTGTCAAAGCAGTAACGATGCTCACTTTTTGAAGTGTGTGATAAGCATTTGGGATCGCTCTCGTTCCTCATTTGATGTGAACACCAGCATTGATTAAAGTTTACCATCTGATCAATATATAATATCTAATGAATTTACAGCTAACCTTGATTCACCTTCAGGATGCAACACTTAGAATATCGCCAATGGCATTTTGGCCCAGGTCGTAATACGAAATAGAGGACGTTGCGCTGCTCACGTTGAACGCACACTTATGCTACAATATTTAAGCAGTAAAACACAAAAGGGACCGTGTTATTGAGAATATCACCGTGGATACAATCAGGGGCGTCAGGAGCATTTTTAAAGTGGGGGGACGGTTGGGGGGGGAACTAGAACGAAAGGGGGGTGATACCCGTAGCGTAGTGTTTTCATTAGGGTGGGAGGGGGTCAGTTGAGTGCTGTACTCTGTATCTCGCATGTATCTTTTTCCCTCATACAAATTGGGTGGATAAGTGTGTGTGTGGGGGGGGGGGACGAAATGAATGATTTTTGAAAGTCATATAGTGGTTCCGGCACCAACGGTTACAATTCATTCACAAATCATCGCACAACATGTTCTACTGCTTTTACACAACAGTTATAAAACAGACCTACACAAAAATGAGAAAGGAAAGGGAAGAACCACTGAAATGTTCGTCTAATGTGCCGTGAGATTGGCCACTCCTTCCACCAAAAGTGTACAGAACGTGGAGTTATGGATCCCACAATGAATCTGTCCTATTGTCAAGTTCAGACTCAAGTTCCATTTTTACCAAATTTACTTAATACTGTAAAATGCAGGCCACTGAAACACTGACATTAGAACCTGCACACACTCCATACTCACATATCACACACTCCACAATGCTTGGACCTTTAAGACCCTAAAGACTAACTGCTCTGCACTGTATTCTTACGCTACCATCAGTCACAACTATTTTTTTTAATTTCTATTTTCCATTCTATATATCATATGTTTTTATTTGTACATTTTTCTAGCTCGAAGTCAAAGTGCTTCGTTATCTAGTACAGGACACTCAACTGTATCGAAATACAGCTCAGATAGAAACTGTTGAGTTTGTGCTATTAGACCTACCAGGTTGTATAACAGAGTTAGGACACCCAGCTATTTTCAGATAACTCCACACCTAGTTCTCACAAATGAGAGGAACGCATCAGAGCATGAAAAAAAAAAATCAAACGTTGATAATATAGCGCAGTCTGTGTAACCTTCACTTCGCTGTGAACAGAGCCTGTTGACACCCTTACAATTGTGCTAATTAAACAAAATCAGGCCTTTACAAAATGCCTTATCTCTACCCTGGAGTCTTAACAAACACACACACAACACACACACACACACACACACACACACACACACATACACACACACACACACATATATACACGAGTCCGCTTCTCACATTTCAAAATCAAACTGGTTCAACAAAACACAAGGCAGGCGTCATTATCAAGGGGTCATAACACTGTTAGGCTTATTTGCATATTGTGACATAAAGACTGCGTGTAATGGGTCATCAGAAAGAAGGCCACGTCCCTCCTGCGGGATCTGTGAAGTTGAATGGAAATGAAAGGACTGAAATAGCTTAAACTGAAATAGCTTAAACATAAAATGTCAACACCAGCCTGTTCCGAGAACCTAAATTCTTAAAACATGTCGAGAACCTAAATCTGACCACCAGTGTCATGTTTCTACCCCAGGATCAGTGCGGGACAATAACATGACAATGTGGCCAATCACCAGGTCAGCTAACGTTGTGCTTGATACCTACTTGTGTGCATTAAAGGCACTACCTTTACCTACTATTAAGTACCAGTAAAATATTATTAGCTCTGCTGTTAACATTATCCTCCTTTTCTGTATCTAAATCAGAGATATATGAACTTATCATATTGTCATGTAAGACCAAATGCTCTAAAAGCCTGAAGAAGGCCTAGTATAGCAATTACTGCCAGTGCTGTTACTGTTACTGTCATTGTTTTGACTTCCTATTTGAGTAGCTGAATGTTTGGTAGGGGTCTACATAACAATGATGTCTTTTTGGCTCCGTTTTGACTCTTGGAACCTTCTAGACATTTGAATCAGGGTTAGTTATCGTATTTGCAACATTTTGGCACGGTTGGTATCTTTTCAGTTTGAAGAAAACAAAAAGAACTTTTCGGTGCAAAGCAATGGAAAGTGCAATGGAAAGTGAAACTTGTTATTTTCACCTTTTGAAAAGTTCAAAAACTTCAATTCGACTGATATCTTTTTTTTTATTATTACAAGGCAGTATATTTCAGTTTATAATGAAAGTTTTTTAAAACTGTATTTCAGCAGATGCTACAGATTAATGTAATGGTTTGTGGATTAATTGAATCTCTTCGTGCCTTCCTTGCAGATTCTTTTATTTCTTTCCACATGGGAGTTGTTTTGTGCCTCTGCTTTGCATTATAATGAAGTCCTCAGTATTTGCGGTGTGTGTGTGTGTCTTTGCTTCTCCATGCATGTGTGCACAGCGATGATTGACCTAATATTTGCAGAAAGAAAAAGTGTAAAAAAAAACAAAAAAACATATAAACTGCAAGAGGTTTGGAGAGAAATAGAGTCCTGCTGTGTCTCTCATGGTACAGCATGTCAGGCACAAAGCCATACAACTCAGGAACACATGCATCAGGGTCCTGATAACAGCTAGCATTCACGGATGCTATTTATTCCTGGTATGAGTCTTGCTTTATTGCTTTGCTGACAGAATAATCAAATCCTCCATTACGAAAGCCTTGAAGCCATCGCGGTAAGTATCCCAGTGAGCCCGCCAGTTTTGTGTTCTCCCTCCTGCCTGTTTGCACCTTAAAACAAAAACACTCACGCGTGGACATTGCTTATTCTGTCTCTGGCACCTTCACCTTCCTTTCTCTCTTTTTGGTCAATTTGTGATATATGAACGTTGCCGCTTTTCAAGACCTGGTCTTATTCTGTGCCTCTTGAAGAGCAAAACTACCATCTTTCCGTCCATCAGACCTCGCGTGCCGTTTTGTTGTGAAATGATCTGCGATTGTCCATAGCAGCCCTGATGCTCTGCTAAACCTGTCTAGCCTAAACATCGTACATTTTCAGTCAGTCAGCTTACATGTTAACATATCCTTATTGCGCACTGTGACATTGTAAAATATATTCAGAGGGGTTTTGGTTCAACGGGTGTACCTCTGTGTAGCTCTTTAGATAAACTCTTTTAGCATTTTGAGCTCCTTTAGAGCTCTTTTAGTTGCTCTTTGGGTTAGCAAAACCTCCTTTGTAACAAAGGATGTGCAACAATAGTACACGTATTATGAATACTGACTAGTGTATGGAATTTGCAATTTTGTTGAGTATATTCAAATATTATACAATGCATACTTAAAACTGCTAGATTTTTGAGTACAGTGTTGTTGGACACTAATGTCTCATATTGCTGGGCAGAACAGAAGCAGAGGAGCTACACATGGCAGTGTGGTAAGGGTTAAAAACGGTTTTAGTTCATTTGTATCAAATTGAAGTAGTCTTCAGAGCTGTAGATTGGTATTGCACTGGCATCGCAACACTCCATCAGGTTAGTATTTTAGAGTTCTAACTTGCCAAATTCATACTATTATAGTATACATATAGTAAACAATTTCCTCCGGGATAAATAAAGTATTCTCATTCTGATTTTGATACAGTATATACAAAATTATTTATAGCTAGGATGTGGTTTGTAGTATTATGGTATAGTGAGTGATGTGGACATTTAAAAACTTGCTCAGAAGAAAGGTTACTGTTTCTTTCTATGGTGTATGTGAATTTATTTAGGTGTATTTTAATGTTGTAGTGTTACAGAGGTGAGACTAAGTGTTGTGGTGTTACAGAGGTGAGACTAAGGCCCTGTTTGTGGTTTATTTTAAAATGAGTCTTGGGCTATCAGATCAAGGCGTCCTGCTGACTGTCACATCCGTGCCGCCTCTGCCATGCCCCCAGCAGTCAAGTCCACCGGACTTCTGAGCTGGGGTTTCCCTGCCACATCCCTGCACTATTCTGTTTACTGTTCATAAACATATTCTCTTCCGCTTTTTAAATATTTGCACTTTTATGTATTATTCCTATTCTATTTTATTCTATTTTATTTATATTTCTTATTTTAGTTTCTATTTCTATAAAGCACATTAAATTACCCTTGTGTATGATAATGTGCTATATAAATAAACTTGAACTTTAACTTGAACTTGAACTTGAACGTCAATGTTACTCTCACCTACTGTCTCAACAGACTGAAGAAGAACTCTCCTCTGTAGTAAGGAGTTCCCCTCACTGACCTATGCCAGGGGACTCTGACTCGGCTATTTGTGTCTCTCATTTTCCCTAGCATTAACCAGTGAGGCTGAAGCGCCCATAGGCTGGAACTACCCCTAGTTGGCTGAGGTTCTGCACTTCATACTCCTCGTGGCTCCTGGTGATAAGCGGACCGAGTATTGCCAAGTTTTGGGACCGTCTCGGTGGTCTGAACAGGTCCCTTTCCCTTGAGAGAGAGGGAGAGAGAGAGAGACAGATTTTATTTCTGTTCTACCCAGCCCCTTGTTTTTAAGCGACTGTTTCCGTTTTGTTAAACTCCTGCATCTGTGTCTTCCTTCCCTGAGACGACATGACACTGGACACATTGTTGCCTTCCACTTGAAAACATTTTCCACTACAATCTCACACCAAACAAGGCAAAAATCGCTGCATACGCCATCCAAATTTTACAGTGTACTATAATACTGTACAACCACGTGTCAGTTAAAAACATTAAACCTACAGCATTGTTTCATTGTTTTAAACAAACAGTTGTACAACTGGTGAAATCACTGTCAGCAGAATTCAGCCCGCCTCCTTCAACAGAGCAAAACAATAGTCAGTCATGCAGCTTTGTCAAGCTCTTCATAGTAACTTATCCTGTCCCTTCCAGACTTACTGATGTTGTTTTAGGCCTTAAATCAGGTTAGAAGCAAATGTTTTATATTATGCTGCTCTTCAGCATCAGTGCACTGTCAAATATGTTTCCTGTGACGTCTTTGTCAGGGTTGTTTTAGGATGAAGTATGGTTATACTTGACTGGATCACAGGTGGTAGGCGGTTGTTTACAGTCCGTTCCCTTGTGATCTGATTGTCAATGATGCGTTTTAAAACCAAGTGTAAACAGGACTTAAGAATAACTTGCAACTATAGTGCAGTTGTTACCAGTACCTGTTTTCTTAAGCAGCTCAGGTTTTTTTGGAGAGTAAATCTTCGGAGTCACCTTCGATGTCTTTTGAGACACAGATGGCGAGCCTCCCAAGTAACTGAACTGATTCTTTTGAGATCTGTAAGCAGTCCATTCTGAGTGACATATTCGACATGTGGCAAGACTAAAAGACTAAGAAACTATACACACATATGTCTTGTTCTATTATTGTACTTTGGTTGGGATTGTTTTGTTTATTCTATTGTTTGTTGATTTAAATTGAGTTTAAGGTATAGCATGGAAGGAAAAAGCTGAAAAGCTCAATAGATTAAACAGAGTTTAACTACACACAGCTAACTTATGTAGAAAAAGAACTACAGAACTAATTAAAAAGTAATCAACTTTCTAATCACAAGATACTAGAGTATATAATAAAAAGACCTAAAAGAAACATATATATAATACAATATAAATGAAAAAACTTTAAACAATAATAGGTAAAAATCTACTGTGTGCTACAGTAGCTCTTTGATGATACACACTTGCATCAATGAGCATTATCACTGGTTCCACAGCTGGTAGGTTTGGTAGGTTCTAACCACTGCATACCAAAAAGACCTACTATTTTGAAGATGCTCTGACCCAGTTGTCTGGCCATCACAATTTGAACCTTGTCAAAGTTATTGAGATCTATACACTTGCCCATTTTTCCTGCCTCCAACACATCAACTTCAAAAGCTGACTCACTTTCTGCTTAAAATATCCCATCCCTTGACAAGTGCAATCGCAAAAAGATAATTAATGCTCTTCACTTCACATGTCAGTAGTTTTATGTGGTGGTTGATCAGTGTATAAAGATACTAAGCCTCATGCTTTGAAGTTATTTCACCTATTTAGCTTACATCGCTTTAGCTCTGCTCATTCACGCTGAAATTATAAGAACTGAGAAGAACTCTGAGGTTCAGTGTTCAGAGTGAACTGATGATGGCTGCTGGAGCAGGCAACATACCTGGCCATGTGCTTAGAGGACGTTCAGACCAGCCGCTCTTGACAATGCTTAACAGCGCTGTTATCTGTTCCCAAGAAATCTTTGGTGAATTCAATCCTATGACCTTTTGGTCCAGAGGAAAGTATCCTGCCCACTAGGCCACCACCACCCACTATGACTGTGGAACAGTGCACAGCTCGAAACACATCATCAGGTTCTCTGATGACATGACTGTGGTGGATTTGAGCAGTGGGAAGGCCAACACAGCATGCAGAAAGAGGTACAATTGGCTCATAGGGAAAAAACAAAAGAGATTCCTGTGGATTCTAGAAATCCCATCGTGATCGCTGTCTACTGAACATGAATGGCTCAGCTGTGGAGATTGTCAAGCTCTAGTTTTCTGGTGTTCACATCGCAGAGGACTCCTAACATCAGCCAAGAACGCCAAGCAGCTTTTCTACTTCCTACAGAGAGTGAGGAAAACTTACCCCTCCATCCTCACCATATTTTACAGAGGAACTGTAAAGACCACCTTGAGCAGCTGCATCACAGTCTGGTTTGGGAATAGCACCACTTCAAATGACAAGAACCTACAGTGAATAGAGAAGACAAGTGAAAAGATTATTAGGGTCTGTCTCCCCTCTGTTACAGTCATCTATACCACACCTTGCATCCATAAAGCCACCAACATAGTGGGTGACCCCACACACTCCTTTCACACTTTCTTCTATCTCCTGTTGTCTGGCAAATGGTTTTCATTCAAAACTGGTTCTTCGAGGAACAACACACTGTAAGGTTCTTTAGCAAATTAAAAAGTTTCTTCTACGGCGTTACTTTATTACAGATCTGGACCTAGGTTACTACACATCTACCTTAGGGCAAAATCTAAACCAGAACATGCTTCCCTCCCCCCACAGCATTTCCTTAAGGGACTTATACAGCACCTCAGGGTGTCATATCATATCCATTGTCATATTTCATATCTGCCTTCGTTATTATGCACATCAACATCCCACTTGCAAAATGTACATATGTAAATCTGCCAGATCGTTGCTACTTATAACTTAAAAACCTAAAATATACTCGAATTTAGTTTTAATATTTTATCTTTAACTTGTGTTCCTTGTTTAAGTTGCTTTACTTTTTATTTTAGATTTGTTTGTAAATTTAAATTTGAACTTATTTTATCTTTGCACAGTCATAAAAGGGGCAGTTCAGGATTCATTTCACTGCGTGTTGTACTTGTATAACTATGCATGTGACAAAGAAAGAATCTTGAATCTAAGGTTAAACTGAAGTTAAATGAAACTGAATTGCTTTTAAATTCATTTATTTAAAGTGGAAACCACTCCACAATCTCTCCACATGGGCTAAACATTGATAGGTGTGTAAGTTACAAGCCGAATTGACAAGACTATGGACATTGCATTTAAAATCCATGGACTGAATACATGAGTGAGTACACATGCCACGTCCAAACCCAAAGTCGGCCCATCTCACATTTTAGCCATCGTTGTTAAGACAAACTCTGCAGCATCTGCCAGCATGAGGGCTCACCATCTGCAATACATTTGCCTCCCGTCCCTCTCACCAC
The DNA here is from genome assembly GCA_037577275.1 of Bryconaethiops microstoma. Taxonomy (NCBI): domain Eukaryota; kingdom Metazoa; phylum Chordata; class Actinopteri; order Characiformes; family Alestidae; genus Bryconaethiops; species Bryconaethiops microstoma. Next base: position 19,234 of record JBBJLS010086178.1, read on the forward strand.
CTCACTGGCAGCATGTGATTGCTGCAGCCCATTTTGAGCATCCTCTGGCTTGGGCCCGGCAGGGGGACCCATCACTGTCAGGTCATCTCTCTGTCAGACACCTGCGATTAGAGAAGAGATGAGCGCACGTGTCACTGTCAGCTCGGCACTGGCAGCCAATGCATCAGCGGCTCTGCACACACACCTGTCACTTCCTCTACAACTTTCTCTGCGCCTTCACTCTTTGCTCTCGTACTTCACAGCTTTTCAGTCCTGGTCCTCACAGTTTAGCATTTCCCAGGCCATCACCCCAAACTGGGTATTTCCTGAGACATAAATTTTGACATGAGCCACTATCCTACATACTCTGCGCTTGTCATTGGCTAACTCTGGGATAGAGGGTGGACGATTTTCTGGGTTTGATGGGTTGATACAGGCAAAAACAAAGTGCCAGATTTGTAAAAAAATACTATCAATTATTCGATTTTTTTGTCTTCATTCTTGTATTCTCTTTATTTTTTGTCTTTTCAGAGTCCGTGCTGCACAAATGTGCTCTAAGTATTGACAATATTGTGACATTTTGTGACAGTTTGTCACAATAACAGCATTACGTATTAACAGAATTTGAACAACCAGTTATTTTAATTAACTATTAGTTATTTTAAGATTAGTGAGAGGATTCGTGCTTTTTTTAGCAACGGAAGGAGTCCCTGTCTGAGCTGAAAGATACGTGTGAGTGTGAAGAAACGACAGTGATGTACATTTACATGCATTTAGCAGATGCAATGTAAATGTTTTATAAATACATTCAACAATTATTTTTAAGAGTTGGCTCTCAGTAGAAAAGATTTACAAATGTACAGCCAATTATATCAAATTTATATACCTTTACCAAGCCTGCAGAGAGTTGTGCTGCTAGATAGGGTTATCTGGCTAATAATTACATTGAGAGTCATCTTTTTACTCATCCACTGCTCAGGTTATACATGTACTATAGTATTGTATAGTATAGTCATACCTTTTTTTTCTTATCTTTTTGCTTATTAATAAATGGCATTGAACTGCATTAAGCAAGAACATAAACAGAACAATATAATTTCACTCAAAGACTTATTCAGGAAATCTGAATTTTATAGACAAAAAGGATTTTTGTAATGCAGTGGGACCAAATCAAATCGAGTCAAATGCATTTTAAACACTTTCAGAATGCTAGAAAAGGACAAAAGAGGGAACTGAAAAGTATTAGTCCATTGTGTTACTTTGCACCTTAAAATGAAGACACACACACACACAATCAAACAAAAAACTATTTTTCCAGCTGCATTTACTCAGTGCAACTTATAACATCCAAGGAATGATAGCAACAGTTTAGACAAAAAATATAAAAACAGTCACTGGGAATCATCTCGTGTCAGTACTTTCTGGAACCACCTTTTGCTTTAATTACTGCCCTGAGTGTGTTGGGATACTTCTCTACCAACTTTGCGTATCTAGACTGTGACATTTTCGCCCACTCTTCTTTACAGACCTGTTCGAACTCAGGCATATTGGATGGTGACCACTGGTGAAGCCTTCATTGAACATTCAACAGATTTTCAGTAGGGTTTAAGTCTGGGCTCTGACATTCACCCTTTTTTCCTTTAGCCACAGTGTGGTCAGTTCTGCTCTGTGCTTTGGGTCATTGTCATGCTTGAACGTGAACCGTCTTACTGTTGACAACTTTCTTACAGAGGGCAGCAGGTTTTCCTGACACTAATTTGATGGTATTTTGACCCATCCATTTCTCCTTCTATGCTGAGAAGTGCGCCAGACCTTCCTGCGGAGAAACACCCCCACAACAGGATGCTACCACCTCCATGCTTAGTGTAGGTGTGGAGTTCTTTGGACTGGCCTTCCGCCAGATGCACTGTAAGCATTGATTTTGGTTTATCTGCCCATAACACCTTTACCCACTTGCTCCAGGAATGGCTGTTTTTCTGCAGTTGATCACATGTGGAAGGTCATTAGCTGGGCGCACAATGGCGAAGGTGATATGTTTCACCTGATTGAGTTTACATGTATTTTTAGGAGGGGGGAATCCTTTTTACATTTTTGCTATTATTATCTTTCACTTGGATGTTGGATAAGTTGCATCGAGTAAATACAGCTGGAATTTTGGCGTGTGTGTGTGTGTGTGTGTGTGTGTGTGTGTGTGTGTGAAATGGAGCTGATGCTTTTCTATACCCGCTTTAACAGGTTGCTGATACTCAAAGCAGCATTTTTAGTTTGTGATCATGGTTTAGTGTCTGCAGTGTAGTAATAGAACAATGGCCTCTTTGGCTTATTTTTATTTTTTATTTTTCACAGTAGCCATTAAATGCTGTCGGAATGGTCGTAGAGTATATTTCGATGGAAATGTATACGAAATGCAGTCACGTCAACATTTATTAAGTGTTTTCATTGTTTTTAAACGTGAAATTGTATTGTGACAGTCCACAATACACAGTACTATACACAACTATAGTATCGAATTTCCCACTTGTGGGACTAATAAAGGTTTATCTTATCTTATCTTATCTTATCTAACTTATTACAGTACTCATATTTATATAAAGAAAGCCACAGAAGTGAAGAGCTATGAATTATTTTTACAGCAGTGAAAGATATAAATTCTTTTCCCCTCACCTTTCGTTTCTCATTGATCAGTATGAGCTCAACATAGTGTCACAACATTTCACGTTCAGTTATAACTGGAAATAATGTATTTGACTCTGGAAGGCCACTAGAAAGAGGCTACAGGACTTTCAGAATGACCTGTATGTTCAACTCCCAGCTCGAATCGTCTCAGGTTACAGTAGAGACACGATAATTAACTCCAGTGAACTCTAGAGCCTGGGTTGAGAATCACACATCTAAAGGTTAATTCAGGCTTCGAACCAGTTTCGAAGACTAATTCTGAGCAGAATTAAACACATTCTCCTGCACTTTCATTCCAAGCCCAGTTTCTATATGATTCAGTCATGTTTTAAAAATAGTCAGTATCAGAAAGTAACACCTAGTGCTTGTGCAACAGCCAATTTAGAGAAAACAGTAGACTAAAGTGTTTACTTGCGGTGACATGTCTGTGAGATTTCTGTCACAGGGCCAGATAAACAACACTTTTCTTTTTTCTCTCCTTTTTGCTTTAAGAAGTCGCTTAATACCTTTCACAGCCGCTGCCTCTCAGGGCGACATCCTCTCATTACTGTGGCAATTACATTTTTGTCAAAGAGGAAACCCGCTGCGTTTCAGCCCCGCTCGTTGTAGCCACATTTTAGTGGCACATGGCTCTTTTGCAAAAATGGAAGGAACAAATTTTGCTATTATCAAAATATTTGCCAGGGTGCTGAGAAGGAATCTTTGCCTAATAGAGAAGAAAATGAATTCAGTGCTCTGCCTCGGCTTAAAAGCATAACCGTGTTCTTCCTGCATGCTCATTGAAAGCCATTAAATAATCACTTGCCAGAAAGAAGGGGGGAGGCCAGTCAGTTCAGAAGTCTTTTTTTTTTTCCCATTCATTTAGTCATTCATTTATTTCAGCCTGAACATACTGCCACAATGTTAAGCTGAGGTACACTGTCAACAATGTATGACCTCCTAACTTGTTTCCTAACTTTGTAATCCTACCTTGTATTCACCTTACCTATCATGTTCTCGTGTACAACATCCTGTAATCCACTGACAGTACAGCAGATCATTCAGTTTTCTAATTGACTGTTAATGTTATTCATGAGTTTATCTCAGAGATCTTCCCTTCGTATGACCTTAGTGCATCTAACGTTTAAACGTGTTAGAATTTCTAACTCCAGGCAAGGGTATAAAAGACATATACACTCAAATAAAGAACTAAATAACTCAGTGTTTATCAAATGTACCCTTGCAAATATCTTCTGCATGCTTTTAAGATAACATTAAAATGAACTAGAACCTATAAAGGAGCCGGGTGATGTGATTGACAAAGTTTTTGCCAGCCAGGGGTTTGGGTGTGTTTGGTGATCATCAAGATTTTATTGGGCGCGGGAAGGGTGACTGACAAACTTTAGCAAGCCTGGGACTTTGGGCAAATACTTGAGTCTGAAAATTAACCTTCAGAACTATCAGTAAACTCTGATTTCAGTAAATATAAATGGTGTAAAACAGTCTAGAACCGGTGTTTACCCTCAGAGCTCAGAGTGTATCAGTAAACTCTGATTTCAGTAAATAT
>JBBJLS010086203.1:0-23427 GCA_037577275.1 Bryconaethiops microstoma
GTCCCCACACACTGCTCCCCGGGCGCTGTGTTCCTGGCTGCCCACTGCTTCACTTGGTGAATGGGTTAAATACAGAGGAAGCATTTCGTGCTGTTCATAGTGTGTGTTGTGGTGTGTTCATGTATGACAGAATGGTCACTTTCAAACACTGTAAAACAAAGTTACTTTCATTTAAGAATATTGCACATTTAAGAATATTGTACATTAAATACATTGATATTTCTGCAATGAAATACAATAGAACAATGTTGCTTTCATTTAATAATGTTGCACTTATATATTCTTATATGTAATATGTTATATAAAACACATACAAAACTTAGATAATATGTTTCTTATATGTTATATAAAACTTAATAGGTTCACTTAACCTCAAATATATTTATATATATATGATTGTGGTTGGAAGGAAGCTGTTATAAAATGTGTTTTGTGTGTGAGGATGCAGTCCGGTCTGTAGTGTTTCAGGTTGTGTGCTGAGTGTTTATACCTAAGCAGACAGTGAGCTGGGTGGTGTGTATCCCTGAGGATGGTGGTGATGGGAACCTGGGGTCACAATGTCAACAAGATAACTATAACCATTTCATTTGGCTTCCACAGTAACCAGTGAACTTTCTTATATCTTGTGAGGTTTTACTTATAATGTTGATAATGGGGAAACAGTGGTAAATTATTTTGCCTCACCACCATGGCCATGAATCAAGCCTAGGGCCTGTCGCCTTACAGGCCCTAGGCTTGATTCATGGCCATGGTTCGCATCTTCTCTTTTTATTTTCTGGGTTTCCCCCACAGTCCAAAGACATGCACATCAGGAGACCCGGAGGTGCTAAAATGCCCCTAGGTGTGTGAGTGTGTGTGTGTGTGTGTGTGTGTGTGAGAGAGAGAGAGAGAGAGAGTGTGTGTCTGCCTTGTGTGTGTCTGCCTGGTGATCTGTCTTGTGTTTATCTGCTCTAATGCTGGGATAGACTCCAGCACCCATGCGACCCTGGGTAGGATAAGTGAAGAGGCTTCTACAACATGAATGCATTTAAAAAATGTGTTTAGGGGCCAAACCCATTACAAGCCAATGATTCAGACATTAGGTAACACATTTACGTTTAATAACTTTCTGTGGTGGAGCTTTTAGAGGCATTAAACTCTTCAGGTTCCATTCACAACCACTATGATCAATTTTTACTCGATGGAACAGCACATTTCACTTCAAAGCACTTGGAATTTGTTCACATCTTAACTGTTTAATGGAGAAATGTGAATTGGTGGGAGTCAGGTTTTACACTGACTGGATATGAAATCATCTGCATGGTGTTAATTGGTAGCTTTTATTCATCATTAGCAGCACTGGGAATACTGAATAAACCTGCATGTTAATACAGTGTTTATTAATCATGCCAGTAGACTTTACTCTTGAGTTACCAACATGTAAAAAAAGGGCAGTTTATTGGCAAAGTATCTGCACTACAGAGGAAAGGATGTGGAAAAGAGAGTAAGGAATAGCCTGATATTAATTCTAACCAGCATCGTAATATTTTTTACAGGTTAAAAGCCTTCGACTGCTGTGTCGCTCAGTAAACCAGATTCTCAGACTCGCTCTCCCCTTTTGCTTTCTGAATAAAACAGGCTCTACAAGCTCTACGTGCCAGTGATGTAAAGCAAGAGTGACGCAGTTGGGTCTGAGATCCTCCTCCACCTAAAAGTTAACTGTAGTTTAACACCTGAGCCAAAGCCCTCCTGAATGCTGAGCAAGCAGTTCAGGCACTTTCAGGTCACCCTCAGATAGACACTTCATGCTGATAATATGAAGACCTTTTAGGAACATGAAACCAAACACACCTTAAATTTCACCTCGCAGGCAAAATCGTAGTTCAAGACAAGACGTTCCTGATTTATCGACTCTACTGACGGTGCTGTGATGGAGATTGAGTCTATGGTAGCGAACACTGCACTGATCAGAGCCAGAGAAGGTAAGGCCGGCTGTAATTCCATTCATTTTAAGAGATCTGAACGTTGTGGAGTTGGAATAACCTGATGGGTGCTTTAGTAAAGACAGAGGTCCATAAAGGGCATCTGAGCACCCTTGGTCAAATGATGTGTTATATTTCTATATTTCTACATTATATGCTTTTTTACAAAATAAATTAAATAGAAGTCCAGTAAAATACCACTTTTAGTATATTGCCAGTTGAGCATATGCTTATTTTCACTTCTAAAAAATCAACAAAATGTCATTTCACTGGGGTGCCTAAACCTTTGCACACAACTGTATATAGAATAATGGTAAAGAACCATTTAAATGCTCGTGCAAGCATAAACTACTGTAACTGAGTGCTTCCTGTGTGTGGCTCTATACACCACCAAAAAGAGTTTCACTATTGTTATGAGCCAAAGAACCCTTTTTTGCTAAGAGTGGACAGTTCTGAAATCAAGGAGAAGATTGGAAAACAATGGGGGCCTTGACTGGATGCTTAATTTGTAATGCTTTAGATTATAGAGGCAAGTCACAACAGCATAAAAGACTTCTTGGTAGCAGCACCATAGAAGAACCACTTTGGGTTCCAAGGAGTGGTGGTTCTAACTGCTCTTGAGGGATGGTTCTTGTTTTTGTGCTATGTGTTGGAAGTTGAAGCACAAATGTGGATCATCTGGGGGTTCCTGAGCTCTGGTTTGAGAACCACTGATCTGAAGAACCTGTGGTATGAGGACCATTGAGAGGTTCTTTAGGAATCGGAAAAAGGAAGTTCTTCCATGCTTTTATTCCACTTTTTTCTTTTGCTCCACTCTTTTTTTCTCTAATTGATTTTCTATGTATACTTTAATTTCTTTTATTTATTTATTTTCAACCTACTATTTTTATGCTTAATACTTTCATACTATTCCTGTAAAGCACAGTGATTGACCTTTGTGTATGATAATGGACTACAGAAATAAACTTTTTATTTTATTTTAAAGAATAGAGTGCAGAAAATGCAGCCTTTATTCGTACATTTCAAGCTTCGGTGTATCACTTTAGGATCAGTTTTGTTCCCTTCTTTTATATGAAGGAAGGGACGACAGTCAGTACTCTTAATTGCTTGAAGGAGTGTGAGATCCCAGGGGTTTGTGTACCATCAAATCAAACAGGCCTAATGAATCCTCAGCATGTTTCTGAAACTACTGTTCAGATCATGCACTTTTGTTCACACACAGAGCCTGTGTCTGAGGTCCAGAGTGTTATGCTCTGCAAGTGTTTCTATTCTTAGAGCTAGCTCTCAATGACTGCCTGTGGGAGAAGACACAAAACAGCACATTCCACATTTTTTCTCTGGCCCATGTACAAACCAAACATGTCAGACACAGGAGTCATAAAACAGGTACGACTCCGATGTCCTTAGGTCACGAACAGGTTGGACTCCTTTTTTTACTGATGGCAATCGAGGGCTCGTCCGTCATGCACTCCATCTGTATAAGAGCTCAAATTAGAGCACCGAGGCCTAAACCTGATAGTGTAGCTGTAAAGCCTTTCATCACAATGTTGTTAGACGTCAAGATGACAGTTTCAGCACGCTCAGTTGCATAAGATTCAGCGAAAATGCCTGTTTTAAATCCTGAGTACCTCCTCTCCTTGGCCTTGTGCAGTAAAGCTGTGTGCAGTTACGAACGAGTTTGGATAAGAGAGAAGTACAGAGCCGTGTATCGCAGCCGTATCAAAGCTAAGGTTGTTGAAAAACCCTCAATGTAATGATGTTTTGGTGAAAATATGTTAACACACCCTCTAGGCAAGACAACTTCATTCATGTAGCTCATTATCATAAATAGAGGTCATTCAGCATGATTTACAAAGATTAAACTTAAAAGTAGTTGTAAATTTATATAAATAAACAGTAGCTTAACAGACTGAAAATCAGTGATTTCTGCAAGAAAATGTCCACTGCTTGGACACTGGCCATCAAAAGTAAAGTATCCAAACTTTTGACCAAAGGTGAGTGTGCCTACACTTTTGACCAGAGTTGAGTGTCCCCATACTTTTGATCAAAGCGGATGATTTTCGTGTAACTATTACTGGTTAACTCAAGGCAGGGGAAAACAAGGTGGTTTTACCCTTATTTTAAAACTGAAGAATCGGGGCAGATCTGATCTTTAAGACGAGCTGGTTGCTGCTGGGGCAGCATAATGACCAAATGCCATTTCACCCTAACTAGTTTCAGATCTGGTCACTACTAGCTGACCAGCTCCAGCCAGTCTCAAACAACTGACTGACATTCAAACAATTATGACTACTTATGACAAATTATATAATTTCTATTTAAGTTTAACATACGGGAAAAAAGCCATAACCTTTTCATAAGGTCCCATTCTCCAGTAGGTTCATACTGTAACAAGGTATTAATGTCTTGGTGAAGGATCTATTTATTGATTGGAATAAAAAAGAACTTGCAGGGGTGCTGAAACAGACAGCATACAGCTACCTTTTCACAAATAAATACTAATTGTACATCAGAAACAATACAAAACAAACTAAATTAACTTATCTAACTTATTATATGACAGCATAATTAAAACTTCATTACATTCAATTGTTTAGGGAGTGGTTCACTGAAAAAATATCTGCACTACAGAAAATATCACTCATACTTTTTCTCCTTAATACAAAATGAGGTGAATGGCAAAGGCATGTTAGAGTCTTTGGTTTCAAACTGGAGATACAAGGCTAATAAAGCCAACAAGTCCTGGAAGTCTCTGCCACCCAAACAGTTTTAGATCTAGATTTCTATTGTTAGTCTTGTAGCTCTGATGCAAAACTAAAAAAGCAGATTTTAGATGCCAAACCTGTTTCACTTTTGTATAAGAGAGTAATTATGTAAATATTATTTTCCTTGAAGCACCACTTTATAGATTTGCCCTTCTGTTGTATTGCTGTAGGCCAAGATTTTTAAAAAACTGCACTATATGAAAGAACATAGTAACTTCATGTGATATTGTGAAATTATTTTAAAAGATATAAGATATAAAGATGAGATACATCACGGCCCGAGGGTCTAAGACTTGATGACAAGGACAATTCTTTTATGTGAGATTAAAGGAGCATGTAGGTGTTGTTTTCACACACACACACACACACACACACACACACACACACACACACACACACACACACACACACACACACACTCACGTAGTACAGGACAGATACAATGTCAGTTCTTCATTACTCATTTCCTCACCTATTTTTAACTCTGGTACTGCTTGTACGCTACGGGACACCAGAGATACTTGTAAACCTGGGCTTCAGTAAAACATAACAAAGGCTGGCACTCATCCCAGCCGGAAGTCGTTCTTTGGGCACTTCATTTTCATACATCTATTTTTAGATGGGTGTTGTTTGTTGTCCCTTTTCTTCCTCATGATCAGATGCAGCACGAATACTTGGCTGACCGACTATGGCACCTTTCGCCCAGAGGAATTATTTTTACTTTCTTTTTTTTCCTTCACAATTCCAAGAATGTTTCTAAGTATGCAAAGACGATAAAGGCCTTCATAGCACCTTACATGTGTTTTAAGTTCACAAATATACCTAAATAAAACAGCAAAGGAATCCATAACCGGTTCCAGCACTCAATTATTAAGGACAGATTGAAGTAAAAGAAAGAAGACCAACTGCTGACGAGCAATGTGGGAGTCACAAAAGCCATCTCTGAAAGAGTTAGTTGGATAGATTTGATGTTACACACAAGTCTGTGCCCGAAAATGTAATTGCATTAAAATTATGGATGGAATTCATCAGCTTTCCATTAGATTTCTTTATAATTTGAACAGAAAGTTTTCTGTTCTTTTCTAAAGCACAAGAAAGTACTTCACGATCGTTATCTGTGATACTGAACCATCACAGAAGTGTGTCTTTAGAGGAGCATTCCGCAGGTCCACACAGAGTCAGCTTGGTGGTTAGGGCGTCCGCCCTGTGATCAGGAAGTCGTGGGTTCGATTCCCAGGACTGCGAGGTGCCTCTCAGGTACCCGAATGATCACTTTCAGATTTACTCATCAAACTAGTATTAAATGAAATAATTTTTGACATAGAGTATCCTGGCCGCTCAAAGGTTAAAGACTGCTTTGGGACTTTTCTCAGTTTCAGCACCAAAGTGGGGGAACAATCTTTTCCTGACTCTCATAACTTCCGAGACCTTCACTGTCTTCAAACGGAGACCCCCCTCTTCAGTGAGCTCTGAGGAGAATATCTACATCTTTATATCATAAACTAACAACACAAACTTCACCAATAACAAACTGTCTTCCGTGCGTGAGGGTCCTGGTGGAGGATTAACTCCATCTGTAGTCGAATCTTGGTCTACTAGCAGCTCTTGATTCAAGTCTAGGTTCACTAGTATGAGGGGCGTGTTCACTACAAAACATCCTTGGACGTCCATACGTCCGTGAGGACTACGAAACATCCTTGGACGTGTCTGTCAAACGTTGTAAATGTACATTTAAATGCACAGTTGCGTAATCAGACATATTGTGGTGTCTTAAGTTAAATTCTTTAGTTTTGCACTTGATCTAACGAAGCTTATCTCTGCCAAATTAGCATCGAGCTAACTGCATGCCCACATCATCAGTTTTCTAAGACGACATCGAGGTTATCAGCAATCTCAGACTGATGTGGCTTCTGACAGTGTAGGACAGGCTGTTATTCTATAAAAACAAGCTTCTACAATAATCCACAATAGGTTTGTTTAAGATTACACAACAACTCAACACAGTTTTCAGCAAGTGAATTATGAATTTGGCTGCAGCATTCGTTTCTGTTGTTGGCTGGTCTTGTGGCCACTTATTAGATTAACCTCGCTAAGCAAGTTTTATATTATTTTAATTTAGAGTCACAATTAAGGATTAGCACCACAACTCTCTCATGAGGGCCGTTTACTGATATTCTTCTTTTTTTTTTTGCATATCTGCAGGCTGCGGTGGAAAACGGAAAGGAAGAAGCAGGAGATGGAAGGAGCTTCTACGTTTTCCTCACATAAACGAGTGCGCAGAGCTGGAGAACAGCATTGGTGAGACTTTGACTAAAAGCTTGAAGCACAATCACTGGTTTATTTATAATATTATTGATCCCTACAAGTGATTAACTACAAGCTGAGTGAAGTGCTCTTGTGTTTCAGAACGGGATTACCACAGCCTGTGTGTGGACCAGCCTATTGGGAAAGCCCTATTTCACCAGTACTGTGAGACCAGACCGGAGCTCAAACGCTGTGTTAACTTCTTGAATGCAATGGTATGACCGTTCTGTACAGTTCTATGTATGCATATGTGTGTGTGTGTGTATAATTAATGTTTATATATAACATTTCCCAGATATTATTTATGTGGCAAAGGAATCTCAGGCCACCGAAATGTTTTAAGTTAATAATACATCTTAAAAAAGGTGTGAACTTTGCTTGGGCATAATGAATAATGTGTATTCTGTAAACTGAATATAAAGTAAGCCAGATTTAAAAAGCTAAGATGCATTTAACAGACTTACTTGAACTGCTTGAAGCATGGATTTACCAGTTCAGTTCAAAACACAATTTAGAAATTTGACTCTAGGATTCTGGTGACCTTTTATTGGCATATATACGGTTTTCCACTTTTCCACTTTTGTTGATCAGACAGGAAATGTTTGCTTTCCAGATTTTGCTTCTTTACATTAAAATGACGTTGCTAACAAACTCAATAGTCACCCATAGTCTTGTTGATATGATTTAGGCCCCAAAAAAGGCAATATAAAGACCTTTGCCTAAGACCACTTTAAACACACTGCAGGTAATTGGCCTGTTTTTGAGCTTTTGGCCTCCATCTGTCCGTATAGTAAACTACTTCAGCAATAATTGTTTTTATTTAATTTATAGTATTTATAACCACATCTTTTACTGACCACAGCATTTCATGTATAGAGCATTAGTTATATGGTACATTATTACTTTAGTACTAGTATTTTCTGGTGAGTTTATATTGTACTTGTCTTTGTGTCTCTGTGTGTCTGTGCAGTTGTAAACATACGCAATTTCTTCCAGGATCAAAAAAAATTATTATTCGGATTTTGATTGCTGTCACTTAGGCAGAGCATGAAGTGACACTAGATGAGAAGCAGAAGAGTAACGGGCATAAATTCATTGAAAAGTTCCTGAACCCAACGGTAAGCAAGTTAATGGATCGTTCTTATCTAGAGATGCACAGATATCAGCAACAGTTCCGAACCAGTACTGACACTGTAGCACCGATTACATTTTCAGTAGCAATGATGTACTGAAAAATGTAATCGGATACCTTGATGTTGCGCTTATTTCAAGGAGGAAATTTTTATCACTGTGGTTTGACTACATAAGTTCAGACAGTGAGCATAATCAAATGTAAAATTATGAAACTGATATGAGTACTTACAGTTGAGTACAACAAGTTGGGCATCTCTGGATATTTGAGCACTTCTGCACAAGTTAGTGCTGATTTGCTGAACTTAACATGATTTGCTGAACATTAAAACATTTGGGTGTGCAAAAGCTATGGCACCTATGAATATTACAGGTTTTTCCTATTTTTCTCATATTGTGCCATACTGAAGTGTGAAAATTTTACTTGTAATTTTACCAACAGCATGCAGACCTTTGCACTCAATTGTGCATTGACAGGTATTGGCTGTAGAATCTGTGCATCTCTAGTTCTGTTTTTTTTATACCCTAAATGTGTGTGCACGCTCACGTATGTGTTCAGTCTTCTGAATTTGTGCAGGAGATCCCAGAGAACCACCGGCATATGTGCATCCAGAACCTACAGAGCCACGCCTGGAATGGCGACTTCAGTTTCTGCCGAAAGTGAGCTTCTTCCTCAGTAGGAGCGTGTGCACAAATATCTGTGATGACCACATGCTTCAGCCTCTTATGTTCTTTTTTTTCCCTGGACACAGAATAACCCATGACTATCTAAGTGGAGCCCCATTCAAAGACTATCAGAACAGCATGTACTTTGATCGCTTCCTGCAATGGAAGATGGTTGAAATGTGAGTGAATAAATACAGATTCGTTCATCTCTACCGCTACACATATATACAGTACTGTGCAAAAGTCTTCATTTCTTTATATTTTGCTTTGAATCACCTTATTGCTGCAAAAACACTTATTGAGAAGATTAAATTAAAGAAATAGGAACAAGTATTTTACTGTGAGAGGCTGCAATGTGCCTAAAGATACAAGGAGCCTAGATAAAGGAGTTCTAACCACTCAGCATTCGGCACCACCAGTATACTGTTAACGACCTGATCATCTGGAATCATCTGCTCCTGTTTCTTCACTGGTTCAGGACTTCAGTTAGATGATCTTTGATATGCTTGAATGATTCATGCATAGGTCAGTGTGTGTCTTAACAAACAAAAACATTCCTCTGGAACTGGTCAGGTTCAGGGAATGGACTGAAAACGATGTCTTTGAAAGTCCTTCAGAAAGCCTAGAGAACTCTTCCTCAAGACTACATTAAAAATAAAAGAAAATCTTACTCTTTGGAAGCAATACATGAAAAAATGAGGGGTGGCACTGCATGCAAAACCTTGCTTTGTTTTATTTCTTTGAAGCGAAAATAAGTGAACACATTCTATACAGGGAAAAAACTATATGTAACTATAAATATGGCATTTTTCTACTAATTTAACTGTAGTTTCTGTTTATTTACTGTAGTTTCTATTTATTTATTGAAAACAAAAAGCAAAGCATAAAGGCTTCATATGACCTTCATAAGTCTTAAGACATCACACACACACACACACACACACACACACACACACACACTTATATTTTCTTTAGAATAAAGCCAAACCCCACATGTTAATTCCAGTGATATCATGTAAGCACTCATTATCTCCTGGGTCCAAAGAGCTATAACATGTGATTTTAACGAGCAGTTGTACTCTTCATTCTCTTCATACCAAGAAAAACACTTGATTTGTTAAATTAGTATAAGCATGTAGCACTTACTTTGAGTATTCATACATTCAGATTTAAAAAGAAATAAGCAGTTCAGAGTGAGATTGCTGACTGGTATGCAATTCATATTCAAATAGGGAGTAATTAGTATCTCAACATTGTTGCCTGCAGAAGGACAGTCACGAGGGACACATTTCGGGAATACCGCATTCTGGGAAAGGGGGGATTCGGGGAGGTAAGGATTCATTTAACTCACCAAACGTCAGAGCTGTCCAGCAGGCTTGGCCAAAGACCTTTTACTCATCATGTTGAATTCTATACACTGCCAGAAAGGGCTCTTTGAGCGGTTCCACAGAAGGCCAGTTTTAATGTGAAGGTTCTTTACCAGCATAAAGGAAATGTTGTGTAAATAGTTTCTGTTCTGATTGGCTGCCCGGTATTGTGCCTTATTCATAACACAGTTTGTGTTGAAACATTCCTTATAACTTCACTGTTAATGGGCGGGGCCAACCCCCTGTGAACATGCTGATATCACAAAAACAGTGACTTTAAAATTGGCTGTTTTTGTCAGTTTCCCAATAAAGAAAATCTATATGGTGTCTTTCGTCTCAGGTATCTGCATGCCAGGCCCGGACATCAGGGAAAATGTACGCCTGTAAAAAAATGGAGAAGAAACGCATCAAAAAGCGCAAGGGCGAAAGCCTTGCCCTCAACGAGAAACAGATCCTGGAGAAGGTTAACAGCAAATTTGTGGTGAGAATTTTAAAAAGTGTCTCATAGGGAATTTTCACTTTGGTGTCAGTGTTGTATTGCAGCACACCATGTCAAACACATTATTACGGTACTAATTCGGACTTATTTATCACTACAAAACTCTTTGAATCCTCAAAGGACAATGTGCTTTATTTCAACGATGCAGGAACTCACATATTCAACTGTCTGAAGACTTAAATCAGCACAGTCGAGCAGACTCTGATTTGCTCCTGCTTGTTTTTCAGCTCTTTCTAGTCAAACCGACCTGTTTTTAAAAAGATGTAGGGAGTTAAATGACAAAATGCTATAATAATCATCACACTGGGTTTAAAATAAACCCTTTTTTTTCTAAAGTATGTTATGACAAAACTCCACACATTCAAACTGGCAAATTAGCATGTGCAACTGGATTCGCCCGTGGTCATACGTCAGTTTAGTGACTATTTATATGAAAACTAGAGTATGGAATTGTTGACCATTAAATTAGAGCCAATTTTTTATGCGTTATACATGATCAGCCACTTTCTTAATAGCTCTGGAATGTCACATCTAATCAGTTGGTTCATGTTTAATTTGTACTGTTGCTTGCTTGTGTATAAAAAGGCAATTTTTTCCCATATTTGTGTACAATAGGTCAGTTTAGCTTACGCCTACGAGACTAAGGAAGCCCTTTGCCTGGTTTTGACGTTAATGAATGGTGGAGACTTGAAGTTCCACATTTATAACATGAGCAAAGCAGGATTTAACAGTGAGAGAGTCTGCTTTTACGCTGCCGAAATCCTCTGTGGCCTGAACCACCTTCACCAAAACTCCATTGTTTATAGGTAAGCAGGTCCAGCATATCAATCATGATAATAATTCAAAGTTCCCAGTATGATAACATCATGTAATCTAGCTGGGAAATGGGTAATGACTAAACTGATTAAAAATAAGAAAAACTGGGTCAAATAAAGAAAGAAATATTATTACAAAGTCACCCTGCTTCTACTTTTTTATAAATGCAGTAATATTTAATATTGTATATCATCTTTTTATTTCAGGGACTTAAAACCAGAAAACATTCTTCTGGATGATAATGGTAAGTGCATCTCTACACTGTAATTTTATTTTTTTTTAATGGAATGTCTGTAGGTCAGTTGTGATGAAATGAAGTTAAGACCACTTCTGCATGGAACATTTGTGCACATTTTATGCATAATTTTTATTTATTTGCTGATATTGGAAAAATAATGGTCAAAGGTTTGGGCACACATCCATTAGTAAGAACCCCTTTCACTTGTAAACAGCAAAAAGTTTTATTCTATTTGATTCAAGTTTCATTTTTCATGGATTTTCAAGATCCACATTTTTCATAATAAAATCTGTCCAGAAAGTCTGACAATGGTAAAGGACTTTCAAACGTTTTTTTTCTTCCGTTTCTTCACTGATGCGTTAGCTTCTGGTATTTATTAATATTAAGTAGTCCCCAGAACTTTTCCTGTGCCGCTTTCTGTCACATAGTGCCAATGTGTCCCTCACATTTAAAAGTTAGGAAAGCTTTTATTTAAATGCTTCAGATATTCAGCCTACGAGCATTTTTCAGAGATGTTTCTTTTCTTTTTTTCTCCAGACCTTGTCTTGACTTTAAAGGCCCTCATTAATGTTCATTTCTTAGTGGCATTTCAGCCGGTAGAAACTATGTAGAAAATGTTTGGATAGTTTTTATAGCCTCTGTCAGTGATCAGCCACATAGTTTAGCTGGTGGGTGTAAGGACAAAACCCCTGAGAGGTTTGAAGAGTCACATTATATAAGCTCTGAGCTCTTTTAAAAAAACAAACAATGCTCCAACTTTTTTTTAGTTTTATTATTTATTGTATTCAGCAAATAAGTTTGCACGCATTAAGACATGCAGAAATGCTTTATTTATTTGATCCATGCAGATGTATTCATTTATATTCTATGAAAATCAACAAAACGTACAGTGGTGCTTGAAAGTTTGTGAACCCTTTAGTATGTTCTATATTTCTGCATAAGTATATGAACAAAAAATCACAGTCAAAATAAGAGAGAGAACCCAATTAAATAGATTTCTATACTTAAACTAGAGCTGTTGAACCTTCATATACTGCATATATGCATATACCAAAGTCTATAACTGTATATATGCGCCAATGGTATTGATACTATGCAGTATAGGGCTAAATATTGAAATTCAGTACTTTCATGGTATCAACCAAGTTACTTCAGTACCAATATTCAATATTCAGTAATTCAGTACCAATATTTAATAAACAGCAAGTCTTTCATTAAGAATCAATACGTTTAAATGTTTAAATCTGGACTGCTGATTCCACATTTTAGCATTTCAAAGAAGATTTTGGAGGAAACTGCTGAGGAATCTGTATCAAAACCTCATAAACGAGAGCCAGTCCTAAAGCAGTATAAGTCAGATCATCTTAATCCAACTTCATTCAGCAAGAAAGCTTGCATATAAAGTAAATGGTTGCATAACATGCTATATAACACCTGTATGAGAAGTTTTCCAGGAAGTTTCACTCCGCCACAATCAAACACAAAAGAATTTAATCAGGACTGCATGAGTCATATCATCTTTAATTCTGGATTATAATCCAGGCTGTTTTAAGGTTCAGTGAAGAAGCTTGATGTGGCCCTTGCTTAAGAAAAATTCTCATCTCTAACACCAATTGAAAAGCAGACAGACCATTAAGAGCAAAAGGTTTTTCTTCAGTCCTTCGGAGGGCATTCCACAGTATCAATGAGATCTATTTTGGACATAAAGCACAAGGAAATTGGGCAGATTTCCTCGTGCTTAGGTTACACGAGACCGGTTTTGGAGCATTGAGCAATAGAGAGAGCAGTGAGATTGCGTGCTTTGTCCTTTCATGAACTGAAGGATCTGACACATTTAACTTGAAATTCTTCTTTGTAGTAGAATTAAAACTGCTTAGATCTCTTCCAACGTGGTCAATGAGGAAAAGCGACCGTGGAAAATGGTAGAAAATAGTGTACGATTAAATAAAACAATACTTTAAACCATGAATTATCTGAGCCGCTTACCTTAAAGAGGGGAGTCTAGCCTAGCACTCATAGGGCTAAAGCCAAAGAAAGACCCTGGAGAGGCCACTAGTCCATCACAGGGTTGATCTATTCACACCTAGATTCAGTAGAGCATTTGAAGTACCTTTTTACAATAATACTACCCCTATAGCGGGTTTATAATCAGGTTGTAGATAGTTTATAAATCATTAACAGCAGTTAATAGTTATAACAGTTGTCATACACCGATGCAGCCTCACTATTTGGCAAGATCAACAACAAAGACCTAATGAAGTTGACAGTTTAACATTCTGCCTGAGAAAGGGATATGATAAACTCAGCAACTAGCAAAATCTTGCCAAATAGTGAGATTGCATCAGTGTGTGACAACTGTTCTAACTTGTTTACAACTGTGTATTGATTATTTATAAAATGTCTACAGTGTAATTAAAAACCTGATTATAAATCACTTGTA
Organism: Bryconaethiops microstoma; assembly: GCA_037577275.1. Lineage (NCBI taxonomy): Eukaryota > Metazoa > Chordata > Actinopteri > Characiformes > Alestidae > Bryconaethiops > Bryconaethiops microstoma. Next base: position 14,188 of record JBBJLS010086203.1, read on the forward strand.
AACCCATGATAAGGACAGTCTCATTGTAAAGTGGTAGCGCATCCCCAGTCCATCTGACGTGCAGGTCTTTGGACTGAGCTCCCAGTTGAAACCAAGATGCAAAGACCCCACACAGAAAGAATGAGCAGGTAATCGAACCCACAACCTTCTCAGTGGGAGGTGAGAATGCTAACTGCAGCACCACCCCTGATTTAAATCAACTTAAACCACCCCAAATTTAAACTAGCCTTCATTTAAACCAGTCCCAGAGGGCTGGTATCCAACACAATATGGACCCACCTAAAGCACTTTCACTAAACTTGGCCATTATTAGTTGTGTTTGAGTAGGGGAATCACCAGAGTGTGCCCGACACAGCTTTCCAGTTCTGCACCCCTGGTTTAATATCCTTACATGACTTTAATGTCTGTTTGCAAAGTGATCAGGAAACCGTGGCACTTTTACGGTCACAGCTCTAAATAATTTGGCAGCCAAACCACAAGGAAATTTTTGGCTATCATGAGCTCACGTGTACTGTGAAAGGCTCAAGGCGTGTGCACTGAATAATTTTGCATGTAAAATATCCTGATAATGAAACTGGTGAATTGTGTTAAGCTTTCTTGCCTTGCAACAAAGAAGGAAATGAGATCATGGAAAATGCAATTAGATGTTCCGCATTGTGATGTGTAATTTTATTGCCACAGAAGTTTAGAGAATGAATAGCAACAGATGGGGTCCAGCAGAATGTGTGAGCTGGCCAAAGTATTAAGAGGTTGAAAGATTCGACCACAGGTAAAAGAGGACCACTTGAATTTTGTAAATGTTGCTTAAGGATTTAAAGATAAAATTAATTTTGGAGACCAAAATTAATTTTGAAGAAGAAAAACGTAGTGACATCGTATGGCTACTGTGTTTGAAACTGGGTAAATATCATCTATGTGCCATTATGAATGAGCTACAAAATTTCATTAAGATAGACCGTTCACAACGGCATGTACTGGCTGCTGAATTTTAAGTGGCTGTTGTTGAGCAAACCAAATGGAACTGTGGTTCAACACCCCCTATGGATGAAATTTCACAAAATGTGGTGTGCTTCCAAAGACTATTGTGAAGTTAGAACCTTCCCATCACAAGATATTGGCTAGAGAAGCTCTAGATTTCTGCAATGATGTTTTTCACTGGGTGGTGCTACTCTACAAATGAACCATAACTTAGGGTCATGCTCCTCCTAGCTATTGGCCAAAAGGTACTTTGTGCCCACCCCACTTCAGGGGATGCTAGTGCGAAGGGATCCTCCCACCAAGGGACAGAAAACTCTCATTTCAAATGTGTCGCTTTTCATGTGGTTTGGTAAAGTCTATGATATTGTTACCCCAAAATTGGTGAAAGAAAATATACATATGACTGTATCAACAATAACTTTCATTTAAACAGGCACAGCAGCCCCAAAAGGTTGAGAAACATGGGCCAAAAAGTGACTTTTTTTAATCCCACAGGGCACATACGCATCTCTGACCTGGGACTAGCTGTCATCCTAGCTGAAGACCAACTTGTTCGTGGCAAGGTGGGAACAGCGGGATACATGGGTAAGTAGAAATATTGTTCATTTCAGACCATAGATTGTACTGTAGTCCGCCTTCACTGCACAATTCCATCAACACCTGATCGCGTCCTCCATGAGATAGATTAACACAAAAACCCATTAAAGTCATACTATTTAGCTTTATGAATGCAGTCCTTCAGTAAGATGTTATTATTTTGTAGATTTTCTAGATTTTGAAAGACATAAAATATACAGTATCACATTAAACCGACTGCAAACTGACTGGTGAATGATCAGACTCTCTAAAAACAGCAAGATGTCACTGGAAGACATCTGTAATCTCCAAATCCATGCACCAACTACATTTGGAACATTGCTTAAGGTGTGTTCCAATTACGCACCATATAATATAACACTACAAATTATATATTATGTACTGATCTTAACAGTGTGAGTTTGGAGTACACATAAGTATTAACCAAATACCTTGAGACTAGCTCAATCAAACAAACACCCTGAGACTTATTCAGCTAGATCAGCCAAACACCCTAAGATTTTTTCAACTAGATGAACCAACACACTACGACTCATCCATTTAGCTTAACCAACACACTATGACTAATCTAACTAGCCATGCTTCTAACAACAAATATGCATTTAACATGTTGGCTGACTGGTGCTTTGATTCAGTTAAAACGGGAAAGATTAGCGCTTGTGACTGAATGGTTTTCTTTTGTCTTGTATCTTCATCCGTAGCTCCAGAGGTTGTCAGAAATGAGTACTACGATTTCAGTCCAGACTGGTGGGGACTCGGGTGTCTTATCTACGAGATGACTGCAGCAAATGCACCATTTCACGATCGATCTGAGCGGATCCACAGGAAGAATCTAGAGTTGAAAGTGCTGGAGACCGAGGTGCGTTATGGGGAGAAGTTCAACATGGCCACTAAAACCATCTGCCAAGCGGTAAGCTTTTGCTCAGCATCTTCAATTCTGTGTGCTCTTTCTCTCTCCCTCTCTTATTTCCCCCATCTTTCCCTCTCCATCTTTTTTCCATTCTTTCTTTTCTTTCTCACTCACAGTCTCAGTCAGTTCATTCTTACACAACCATTTTCTAACCCCTGTTTATCCCTTAGAATAAACAGCCTGTTTTTGTCACTGTGCCTTTAAGAACAATATGCAAATGACCTCTTTTCTGATTAGCTGCCCTGTACTGTGTGTTGGTTTTGTGACATTACAAAAACTGATTTGAAAACAGGCTGTTTTTTTGTAACTCTTACTAATGTCGATGACGATAAAATAACGGTCAATTTAAAAAAAAAGATTTCTTTTAATACTAATTCGCCTCATAACACCTTGCACGTACCTCCCTGCCATGAATGGAATTAAAAATACACTGTAGGCCAAATTTTTATCTCAAAACTGTCAATAAACAAATTCATAACCATTTAATGGAATAACTTGTAAGGTACATTTCAGAGGTGTTAGATGTTTCAGATTAGGATTCCTATATGATTCCAGTATACTGATCACCACCTGATCATCTGGAATCATCTGCACGTGTTTCATCACTGGTTCAGGCATTAGTTTAGATGTGCTTTGTTCTGCTTGAATGATTCATATGTAGGTCACACTGTGGCTTAAAAAAAAACATTCCTCTGAAACTGGTCAGGTTCAGGGACTGGACTGAAAAGTCCTTCAGGAAGCCTGAAGAACTGTTCCTCAAGACCACATTAAAAATACAAGAAAGTCTGGCTATGGAAAAAATGAAGGGTGACCTAAGACCCTTTGCAAAACAAGGCTAGAATGGAATCAGAGTGTGTAGTTAGAACGGTTGTTTAATTCAGTTCAGTAACTAATTATAACTGTTTTTTCTCACTCAGCTCTTGAACAAGAATCCAAAGGAGAGACTGGGATGTAAACCTGATGACACAGCAGCTATAAAAACCCATTTGTTCTTCAAGGACATCAACTTCAGGAGGCTGGAAGCAGGAATGTTGGACCCCCCCTTTGTGCCTGATGTGAGTATGTAAAAAAAAAAAGGTGAAATATGCAGCATCTACAGACATCAAACTTTCACTCCATTGATTTTCTATGCATTCTATCATTTTATTAATCTTAACTTCCTACTTCAATATTTTTATTCTATTCCTGTATAGTACATTATATGACCCTTGTATATGAATATGGGCTACATAAATAAACTTGCCTTGACTCATTGGCCACTATATGAGCTCTACCTTTTAGACATACCACTTAATAGGGGTACATTTTCAGACTATAGCCCAATTTGTCTGTCTCCCCACTCACTTTATTTTTGGTCAAAATTTGAGCGGTTGACTTTTGTTGACTAGATATTATGTGACGTGACACTGGGCGCTTGGCTGGTATAAGTGCATCACATGGCTGGTGGGGTCTGAAACTGACCACTGGGGGGTAGATGATGATTAACGAAATTAAAATCAGCAGAAATACTCTCAAACTGTTCATCAACAGGGTGAACAAACTAATACCTCTAATAAAGCCTCTGATGGGTGTATTGGTGTTCACCCATGTGCTAATCTTAGTTTCACTAATTATTTTAAAGCAGAAGCCAAATCAGCCAAATCAAAACCAAACCCGATCAAAATACAATGGTGCCTTGCCTTACGATTTTAATTCGTTCAATGACGGAGCTTGTAACTCAAATTGCTCTTATGTCAAATCAATTTTCCCCATTGAAATGAATTAATCCGTTCCGCACCCCCAAAAAACACCCTTATAAATAACACATATTGTATAAAAACACAATACAATAGAAAGTACTGCAATATAATAAGTATAATGGACAGCATTTGCCTTGGAGATCAGACGACTTGAAGATGCTGACGAAGGTTTAGGAGAAAGGCTGAACTTGGCTGGCATTATAGCCAAGTTGAATACACGCACATCTTGGTCATGTTTTTTGATAATTTCTTTCTTTAATTCAGTGCACATCATCCGCTTTTTCTTCTCAGCACTGTCCTTCGCACTCACTTTCTTGAGACATGGGATGCTGGGCGGATGTTGCAGCGGTCAGTGCACCAACTAGCGGTGGGGTATCTGAAGCTGGCCCGTAACCCGAATTTTAGCTCTCAAATCAAACCAAAAAAATCGGCCGAGAGATGGCTCGTATCTCGAAAATCTCGTTAGTTGGGACACTCGTAAGTCAAGGTATCATAGTATATCTATGATGCTTGATATCAAAAATGACTTGGAGGGACTAATTCATGCTTTTAGTTTGAGCAGACTGGATCACTGCAATGTTTGCCCAACTTGCCCAAAAAGTCAATTAAGCTGTTGCTTGTTCAAAATGCTGCTGTCAGAGTACTGACTAAGAAAAGGGAACCTTACTCCAGTTCTCAGATTACTGCACTGGAATTCACACCCTCATCTGTGAGGATGATGGTGGAAGTAGTTGGTCAGATCAGTGGAGAACATTTTCTCCACAATCACTCAGGTGTATAATGTTCTTCCGCTGACGGGTTCAGGTTTTAATGATATACTCGTGGTGTTAAACCCAATGATTATCATGTCATTCCACACAACTGTTTACAATTACTATATTTGAAAGCTGGTGAATGGAGGTGATGTCTTTCAACTTAACTTTAGAGGTGGGCAATATGATATTTTATCATCATGATCACTTTTGAGATAGACAATATGGTTTACTGAACGTACTGTGAACATACAACTGCATGATTCCTAATTCGTCCTTTAGATTATATAATTAGTTCTGTTTTTATTGGCTTTAGTGCAGCACAGGTTTGCGATATGTCGAGTTTTCAAATGTGGCACTACTACTTTTGTCTGCTTCAGAAAATGTGATGGTAAGTAGAAATGTAATTATCATATATTTTCCATACTGCCCACACCTAAATGTAGTTGAATGTGTTATTAGGAAAAACAAAGGTCCAGCAAAAGTTTCAGTGTTTCTGTTTTCCGACTTACACTACCAGTCAAAAGTTTTTGCACAGAGATTTTCTACAGTTGGCACGTTACTCAATATTGCAAAAAATACAGTTTTCTTTCCTAACACACACATTTACAGTCTGTTCACAATTTTCAAAGTCATTTTTTATTTATCAATTCTGTCCTATAAAAAGCCGTTTCATTATAATGTGGATCATCTGACAAGTGTTAGATATTTAATGAGCTACTAAGTGATGAAACAGTTTGCAAGTGCATTTAAAGTTAAAGGTCAGTCTAGAATTTGACTCTGCATCACCACACAACCAGTTAGTGGGATGTCAGACATGCACTGTTACAGATTCTTTCATCTTATAAAGGGAACTTGTTTTGACATTTTTATTTACAGTTGTTTATTCAACAACTTTCCAGTTTAACAAGAAGAAAATCTGCAGTTTATGAAATAAATGGATGTGTTAAAAAAAAAAAACCTGTGGTGTGTAAAATTATTTAACCAGTATAAAAATATTCACGCCTGTTCCAAAAGGCTGCTGACTTCCTTACCTGTGTTTCTCCGCCAGCCGAGAGCCGTGTACTGCCAGGATGTTTTGGACATTGAGCAGTTCTCCACAGTTAAGGGGGTGAACCTGGAACCAGTGGACGCAAACTTCTACTCCAAGTTCAGCACGGGGAGAATCCCCATCCCCTGGCAGAACGAGGTAGGAGCCGAAATTGAGAAATAACACTACTATTTACACTTACAGACACATTAACATTGCAGACCATCCCCTTCTACCCTCGTCCAGATGATTGAGACCGAGTGCTTCAAGGATCTAAATGAATTCGGTCCCAGAGGGACAAGGACCCCCGACCTCGACCGGACCATCCAAATCCGACGAAGCCCAGAACCTCGGCATAAGACCCAAAACCATTCAGAGCTTCTTCGGCCCAAGTTGATCGATAAGCTCTTCAAAAGACATGTAAGTAATGATTTAGCTCAAGTCTTTTGATTCATATCACCACTCTTTACCTTTAAAACTCGGAGAGTATCAGTGAAATCTGATTTTAACAAATAAAAACGTGTAAAAGTCAACGTCTAAAACCGTTTGCTCGCCGTTTGCTGCTCTTCGTTACTGCGCTGTTGCTCGGCCGCTCTCTGGACCCTCTCCCTCTGTGGGTTAAAGGTTCAAAGAGCTTGTGGTTTTTTCCGTTCGTTTCTAAAACCTAAAATAAAATAAATGTGTTCCTTGTTGGCATTTGTGCGTTATGTTAATTTTAAAACTCCAGTAGTGATTATAACTTGTTCTTTAAATTATAATAACTTTGGTTCTACGTGACACCAAACAAAGCTTAGCATGACATCTGACACCTGGAGCATCAACACAAACTGGCAGAACAATATGAGATGTTTGCTCATATGACAATTTACCATTTGTTGCGCTTCTGGCATCGATCCATATTGCTAGCCTTTTAAGGGTTAATAGAGTAGAAACACATTTTGATGGCACTTTTCTATGGACACAAGGTGGTACTTTCTGTTTTTCAGCATCGTGACACATCTACGGATCGGAGGAGCCGTCCAATCGGCCACAGGTCAGATGATCCTCGTGCGAAACTGCTAGACTCTTCCGACAGTCTATAAATAGGATTGCGAGGCTACGAGTAATGTACTCACGCAAGAAAAGCTGAGGAACCCCCTGCAGACTTGGTGCTAACAATGATGGATCTCTGTCAGTGTGCAGTAGCATGATGTGACCTGAGCTTGCCTTAAGTTAAGCTTATTTTTGAACCATTGTATTTCTTTTGTATCTTGTGTATATATAAGCGACTGAAAAGCCTCACAATGTTGTTTATTTTGTCTTTGTTTCTTTTAAACCTTGGTAAAGCTGTCATATGTACATCTATTAACATCACAAGTGTTGCATATTTAGATTAACTTTATTAAAATGAGCTTCAGTAAAAAAAAACAATAAAAAAAAAACCCACAATGCTTAAGAAGATGGAAACACATCAAAATCCATATTTTACATCTAGTTGAGCAACTGTGAAGGAATTTACCAACAGAAGAAATTTAAAGGAAAAGAGTGGGAGCAAAACTCCAGGCTACCATTTCTGGTGTGCAAGTCAAACATTCGACTTGACAAATATTGCTGGTTTTAAACTAGTCTAAAAGCAACTGAACATCAACCAAAACGTGTCCCGGAGATGAGACAATGGCACAATAAACTTCAAGAAGCTTAGTGCAACACACACTAAGTACTGTTCAGCGATCTTTTCCTCCTATACACATCAGATATTTCACTAAATACATTTAAGCCGTTTGATGACAAACTGGTTCAACCAGTTACAGCATACTTCCAGTACTATGGGGTTCACGGTCACAGTCTAATGAAAGACCAATCAGGCCGGTTTAAAAAAAAAAAAAAAAGGCTGTCTGCTCTGAACCTTCATTTTCACTCCTATTAAAAACACACAAACGACAAGCAGGTTGAGTTACATCAGGGGAAGCAGTACAGTGATGCTGGTCCATGGGTTGTGTGAAGATGCTGTGGGTGTTTTATGGCACTGTACTGTGTTTTTCGGAGCGGCAGGAGGCCAGTGGTTAACCTTCCCACGGAGGACTTCGCCGGCCGTCCACTTCTGTCTCCACGTGGTAGAGCATGTCTGCTAGAGTGTGCTCAATCACCGCACCCCAGCCCATATCGCTCATCTGAACACAAAGGAGAACACAGACTCAGCACAAATCACAGGCAAGGCTTCAGAGGACAGCCAACAGGCAATAGTGCCAAATTTATTATCATGGATATTTTTCAAGTGGTGGAACTGCCTACATGTAGGCCCCATCATCGAGAGATCATGAGCCTGATCCCCAGTGATGCTGCAGGACTGCACACTGGGTGGATGGGATGGCCACCAATCTCCTCCATCACTCAACTCAATGCTAGCCAACACAGGCATCTATTAGCATAGCTAAATCAGCTAAACTGACGGTAAGCGTTCTCCACCAAGGGCATTACATTATTCACCACAAATGACGTGGCGTGATTGGGGAAGTTCTATGTAGTGGCTGGAACACGAACAGGTTCTCTTTCTTTGGAGTACTTTTGGTAGGTTCTGCCCACTGAAGACCAGGAACCCCCCACAAGACTTGCCAAAATGCTCTGATCCAGGTCAAAATCACAGATTGGTCCTCAGATTCCTATGTTTGCCCATTTTTCCTGCTTCCAACATCAAATTCAAAATCTGATTGTTCAACATCAATGTTCACTTCACCTGTCGGTGATTTAATGTTGTGGTTAATCGATGTACTGTGTAGCCCTAATTCCTTAGTTTTATTTCATATCAGAACACCTCTCGGAGCGGGACAAAGCTGCTCTTAAAGTGTTCAAATCTGTTCAAGACAGTATATATTCTGTGAGGAAGAAGCATTACTGTACTTACTGGCTGATACTTCACATCTTTTGGAGGGTATTTGAAATGTGGTCCAAAATTTACAGACACCTGTGAAGGGAAGCAAGAAGAAAACATGTAATCCAAACTCATTCAGAAACTGTCAGAAAACACCACAAGTCCAAAGTTTGGAATTTGGAATATTTGGGCTAGCCCCAATAATATGAAAACTTGTATATGTCTGTTATACAGTACTGTGCAAATATCTTGAGTCACTCCTCAATTTTTTAAATATCTAGCTCCAAAGATCCAGGCTTTCTTATATTTTTAATGTAGTCTTGAGGAACAGTTCTCCAGGCTTCCTGAAGGACTTTCAAAGACTCATTTTCAGTCCAGTCCCTGAA
>JBBJLS010086213.1:0-23417 GCA_037577275.1 Bryconaethiops microstoma
TCAAGAGAAACACCTGGGCTAAGGAGGAGAGGCAGGAACCAAAAACAATATCTCTGTTGGACTGGACACTCTGGACAATCAGACCCTGATTGGTCACAGCAGGAATTTATAACCTTTCACATCTCACAGCCCACACAACTGACTATGAAAGGAAGGTCTTTCTTTGTTCTGACTCTCCTAATGGAACAGCTGAGTATTCAGTAGCTACCCACTGTTGGATGTCAGGCTGAAGAGAATAAAGTGGAAAATGGAGGTCTAGCTCAGTTCTGTAAGTTTAGATACATACTTGCTATGCTATGGCTTTTGTCTCCAAATTGTGCTGGAAATCATTAGAAGTTAAAGCTTTAATGAACTAGACATCCCTACATATGTAACTAGGTACTATGTTTGTTTTGGTTTGGTGGCCTAGTGGGTTGGCTACTTGCCTCTGGAGCAAGAGGTTATGGGTTCGAATCCTACCTTCAGCAGACCATCACTGGGTTCCTGAGCAAGACCCATAACTCCAAGTTGCTCCAGGGAGACTGTCCCCTGTACTTAGGGAATGGAAGTTGCTTTGGATATACAAGCGTAAACGTTTATGCTTGGTTTTCTTAATTTTATTACTCTGATATTTGCTGGTCACTGTACTTGGCAGTCTTGGGACCCTTCATTTTGAAAGACCTCATTTTTAATCATTAATCCATGATGGATGAAGTCCAAAGAAAACAACCTAACCTGAAAATCAAATGATTGCCCCCTAGCACTACTACCATGGCTCAGTGGGAGGTGGCGCCCACCACATTACACCCTTATGAGCTGTCGGCATCATGGGTAAATTGTGCAGTCTTAACACACACATTCCAACAAGTCCTGTTAAGTCACAATGCTCCCAAACACCATCCACTAATGACCAACACACACACACACTGTCCCCTTTACCATTCAATCCCCTCCACGGTGCACCATCAGCCACAGAAATATGCATTCATGCACTGATCTCCTGTTCAAATGCCTTCATCCCCTCAGGATGTGATATGTCTCCAGCCGCTCAGCATGTCACTCTCCTCCTTCTGGCTAATCTCCATCTCTCATCTCTCCATCATCATTTCTCTGTCCTTTCTCTCCTTATTTATTCCTCTCACAGTTTGGGTTCCAGATGCTCTGAGCATCGAAGCTAATGAAGATGGAGGTGTTATTTCCTCTTCCTCTTTTATTTCGACTGTGTAGTTATCTTAGTCTGTCTCTCGCTTTTTTTCTCTCTCTCTCTCAGTCGGGAAGTCAGGGCTCTGTGAGTGCTGATGAGTTCACAGGGGTTCACAGGGCTCTAGCAGTGTTTGAACTGCCTTAATTTGGTATAATGCCATGCTCTAACACTCTTACTAAACAGCACTCGGTAGCAGTGTTTGAGTAAATAAATCTGGGTATGCTGCACCTCTTTTTTTAGTTTAGTTTAGTTTTGTTCTTCAATGTAACGTTGCATTTTGATTCAACTGGGAAAATCAGAACATCCACCCTCCTACTTGGAAACAATGCGTCGGAGTACCAGGACAAGTTCAGCGACCCAAACTTTACAAAGGGACGAGGTCAAGTGAACATAGAGGCATACATGAAAGAAGTTGTGTATGGAGTCTGCAGAATCTGCAGAATCTAAACTACGTGTAGGGATCATGTACACTTTTCTGGGATTCAGTACAAGGCACTTTTTAATGCATAAGTATTTTTTTGGTGTGGTGAGATGCTGTATGATTACACAGTGGAATGCTGTATGATTAGAAACTTTCCAGTAGTAACCTCCTACATTCAGCTTTGGAAAGCAACACACCCAAATCAACTCTTTCTTAGATGAATTTGTTTCAATCAGATAATACCACAAAAGCATACATGTTAATAATAATAATAATAATAATAATAATAATAATAATAACAATAATAATAATAATAATAATAATAATAGTAGTAGCAAGAGTAAAACAAAGGCAAAAAGTTAAGCTGGCTCCAGATTTTACCGAATACAAAAGGATGCATAGAGTACACATATATTAACAAACTATAAATATAAATTCTAAACTAGAAGTAAAAAATATGCAATTCGGTACAAGGATGTGCAATTCGATACAAGGTCAGTCAAGGGGAAAGCAACAATACTGGACTGTAATTATGAACTAATGTGCTTTATATGTGCAAATGAACAGCAACAGTTCAATATGAGAAATTTTGAGACAGTATCACGGTTATGTTTTTTCATGTAGCTGCATGTGCATCATAAAAGAGTGATGTGTAAAGTAGTAATAGTAGTAGTCACATAAAGCACAACCATATTTTTACAAGCTGTGGCTAATGTACCTTTGGAAAGTTCAGATAGACTGGAGGAGAATTTTACAAGAGAAGCATTTATTCATTCATCATGTGATGTTCACACAATGTAAGGGCAGCTGCAGTATTGAAATAAGGATCCTGATGATGATGATAATGATGATGATGATGATGATGATCATTATTATTATTGTTATTATTATTATTATTATTATTATTATTATTATTATTAGAAGTAGTAGTACTACTATGTGTGTGGTGCCTTGTGTGTTAAAGGAAGGGGTATTTAAAAAACAAATGAAAAACAGACATCTATTGATATTCAGACCATTCATGCAATGACATTTTCAAATATGTCATTAAATAAGCTCTGACCAACATCAATTGCAACATACATCTGAAGTGAACCGTAATGAAGTTTAAAGGAACATTCAAATGGCAGCTTGATGGATCAGCTGATGCACCGAAGAAAAAATGAAAATATTTGAGTCTGCAATTCACGCTTAATTGTGAAACCTATTAGTGTTTCAATTCTGAGGAGAGTGGAGTGCCGTAATTGATCTCTAGTCATTCACAAAATCCTAATTGTTCCCTTTGGTGAGTGAAATTATAGCCCACTATTAAGACATGTTACGATTGTATTCATGCCGTCCGTGGACATAGCAAAGTGAATGTGTATGTGGCTGAGAGAGACAGAGAGAGAGAGACAGAGAGAGAGAGAGAGAGAGAGAGAGAGAGAGAGAGGGAGAGGTTATGACATTGCTGATTAGCAGCTTGCAGGAAATCAAACACAAATTGGCATCTTAACCGAGCTTGACATCTGCAATGTGTACACTCATGGATTGATAAAGTTCATGAACACAGTGCAAGACCTCTTGACTAGATGTATGACCCATTATGACAACAAATGTATTCACAGTCAAGGGTCAGTGTTATGGAATCAGGGCATGGGGATTCAGGGCTGGTCATTAAATGGTGATGGCTCTTGACTAGACATACGATGCGGATATATTCCTACAACATTAATGCATTCTAAAACAGCTGGCATTCAAAAGAAAAAAAAAGGACGCGAGCAACTGCACAAGCAAAGACATTTATAACAACTGTCACAGAATTACTGAAGCCAGAACAATAAACCCATGTGGCTTGGACGATGAAGCCAAGCCCACCTGAATCTGCGCTCTTATTCGCACCACCACCCCAGTGGGTTCCCACCCCAAAGCAAGGTTTCCAAACCTGAAACTGTGTTCACTCTATTGACATGATTCTTATTTTAGCAACTCATTCAGTGATCCAAGATGCACTGCTGGATAAATCAATGTAAAAAATTAGAGTCTTTTCTGAGCAAATAAGATAATGATTGGCTATGTCTGGTAATACAGATCAAACATCAAAATAACCCAAGCTAGAATCAACCCTAGCCAAAGTTCTTCAAAGTGAGTTTCTTTTTCAGTCACGTAAAAGATTTCACACATCCATTAGAAAGAAAATCTATTTTCCAGTTCCACTAAAGAATCACTGAAACTAAGTCGAAACATTTGGCGTCTGATATGGTTTTGAGTAACGGCAACTTGATCATAAACAGTCGTTTTGGATTTCATGATAACATGAAGTTTCACCAGGTGGATCAAGTGTGATTGGTTGTAAACCGATTCTTTATTTTATTTTATAGAAGAAAGTGGGTGATTTGGGCCAATGTTAAAGAATTCTTTTCAGACAATTAAGAGTGGTATGTAAAGAGGCTATGACTTGTTCTAGTTCACCCAGATTGCATTTTACTTGCACTGTATAGGAAATATTGTTCTCCGTACATGGTGCCAAAAATTACAATTTTAAAAGCTTAGGACAGTACTTTCAATCAGGAGTTCAACGATACAGTGAACTCACGATTTGATACTCTCACAATATAGACAACAAAATAAGACTGAATTAAAAATTGAAATATTCAGAATGAGGGGGTCTTAAAAAGGACACAAACAGTTTTCTTTTTTATTTTGCATACATCCCTTCTTAATGAAAATAATGTTCACAGGCATGGGAACATGATCCTAATGCACAGCTATAGTTGTTAGTGCTGACAGTACAATCTGCCTGGCTGTGAAGAGTGCGCACAAATAACAGCACTTAATTCTTGAAATAAAGATTCCATTGAGCACCATTTGGTCTGATTCTGAAGAAGTGTGTGGCGGCATGCCTAAGTTAAATCCCTGTACTTGCCTGTAAGTAAGGTATACAGAAAAGAACTGAATACAATTCTGCAAAAGATGGACTGTGTAATTACACACTGGCTGGAACTAAACATGATACAGGTTAATCTGTCTTGTTATTGTGACATGTTTACTACGTTACTGATAGAAGAAATTGCTGATACTAATGCACGCTTGTTATGGTGCATAGAACTATGGTCTATGGTAATGCACTCCCGGGCTTAAATATGTGACTACTCTTTGTGTTTTAATAGAAGTTGCACCTGAAATGGTGCACAAGAACAGTTGTGTTGAGTCACTTGTTTGTTTGTTTGGGTTTCTTCCCCTATCAATTTGAGAAGCTACAATGAATAAGAAACTTCTGTTGGTTCAAAGATGTGCCATTATATCACTTACAAAACCAGTGGTTAGTGTAAGTTAATGAGCACTAATGAGTTCCTTTCAGTTAGACTTAATACAGGATCAAAAGACACAATCTTTCTTTAACACACAAACACAAACATTCTGGCACACAGGGCTCAGATGAGAACATTTCATATGTAGACATTTCAGCCTCTTCAATGCCCAGTTCCATTATAAGCCTTGCAGCAATCCAGAAGCGAAATCATGAAGAACGTCTTCTTCTTTCTTTGTTTCTTTCATGCTGCTGTTCTTTGTATTTCTTTGTTCTCCTTTCTTGTCTCATCTCTCTTTCTGTGGTTTTAAGTAAAAGGGACTAAAACAAATGCGTGCTGACTAATCCATGCAGTCCAAATCACTCAAAAGCTCTAAAACTGCACTTCTATCCTGTTCAGTGCTCCAATAAACAGCAAATGGAAAAATTGAAGCATTAACGTATGAACATTAAAATAAACTCATATAAAGGATATATGAATTTGTATAGATTTCTTGGTTCTATTCTGGCTGCATTAGTTTTAGTTGAGTGATTTTCTGTGATTACGATCCAGTACAAATCAGGACGGTCTGCAGTCCTGCAAAGTAAAAATTTCAGACATGAAAAACCAACTAAAATTGGCTGCACCCGAAGCTCCCGCAGTAATAGTAGCCCGTTTCAAATCGACCGCATAGTAATGCAATTAAAGAACCTGATAACGGACCAAGTCTATTGGAAAACATCTTGACTTGGCACACTTCCTGTTTAAAACTGGAATACTCTACAAAGACTGGTGATGGCCTAATTTGCAGAAGAAGAAACATGAAATATCCTGTTGCGTGCTCAATTGAATCAGTCCACTTTATTAGTCTTGAATGAGTCCACTTTAGGAGCCTAATCCTGTTCTGTCCAGCATTCACTAGAACCTTGTTTTCGTAATTACAGGAAAACATCGATGTGTGCATTTAAATTAACGCTGATTCTCAATAATGTAATGTTTTGATCCATACCATTCTAAGTGGCCGGTCAAATCTCTTACAAATGACATTACTGGACTTCTTCTATAGCAATATGTCTTGTAGTATTACCACAGTTCTATTTTTGCGAGCATATTAAAATAAGGCACATTTTAAGACCCTATTTTAATCCAGATTTTCTGTTTTTCTCGAAAAAGGTTTGAGAGTCCTATCTATCGCACTCAGCAGCGTTCTGTTCAAACTTTTTAAAGTTGAAACAACCAAACATTCTTTCACAGTGTCTTACATATATTGTATAGCAAAGAAATACTGCAATTTTTGGTGACTGGCACACTCTCTCCTAATATAAGCATTTATATGTCATTTCCTTGTATTTACTCCATGCGAGTTTCTAAGATTCAGTTTATTGCAGTGGAAAAAAAGTTGTCTATGACTTGTATGACCCAACAGGAGGTATATATAACTGTACAGGAATGAACAGTTCTGAGTCATGACTCATAGATCAGGCTGACCAACACACACACACACACACACACACACACACACACACACACACACACACACACACACACACACACACACACACACAGAATCTTCTATTCTGCCTTTAAGTATGGCTGTTTTTAGTTTATTGTCAGAATGGACATCAATCTTCTGTCTTATATGTATCTGCTCTGCCTAAGAATTTAACTGCAAACAATGGAAAGATAGAGCATTAAAGCACAGTAGCTTCCACTACTTTGACTGATTAAGCTGGCACTGCATGATGAAGGAAGTAGAGAACAGGATTGGTAGCAAAGTGAAGACTAACAAGATACGTCAGCTTGCTGGGTGTTAGATTGCACCATACAGTCATCCACCCAGGACTCAGGGTCATACGTCCGCAGCGGTGTCATAACCCACATATACCATCATGCTCAAGAAATAACAAGAGCTGGCTGAACTGGATACCCAGTATGTTCTCCTGGCTTAGTAAAATGAATCATAACAGGTTGTACTCTACATTCAGTTGGAAAAAAAAAAGTTTTTTTTTGTTTTGTTTTTTTAAGACAGTAAGCACAGCGGAGAGAGGCACAGCGGGACGGTAGGCAATAACGAGGGAGATAAAATATTAAAAATTAAATATTAAATATCTGTCACTGCAAATGCTGTCTGGTAGGAATACATTAAGATTTGTTTTCAACGAGCAATACATTTTCCTCTCTGTTTTTCTGTTTCATGTGTCTGTTCTTTCAGTATTCTTTTTGTAAGGCTCACTTAGCAGATTCATTTGAAATGTTCAAGTAGCTTACAGCGCAGTGTGAGCATCCGATTATTGCAGGAAGCTGTAATTCTGCTTTTCTTGGGCCCTCACTTGCTGTGCCCACTACTGAGGTTTGCCCTACCTTGTGCAATTTGTTTAAGAGGCAGTGGTGGCTGCTCGTAGTGTAGGGAGGGCAAAGTATAATGATGGGAAGCCTATCAATAGCTCACAGTGTGGCTTTACGTTTGAGAGCCGTATCCCAATACCATGACCTCTCTTGCTACTGGTCACACTTAAATAATGAAATGCGGATGTGTACCATTACTTTATGACTGGATCTCATATCAGCAGGGTGCTTTTTCAGCTAAGGTATGAACAGAACATTCAAATCACTAGTGGAGACTGTGTAAATGCAATATCTTATCTGCACATCTGTTGTCTATGTTACAAGCTCCAAATGTTCCAAGTGACTTTGGATGTGGATGACAAACATTTTATTTCATGGAGACGGAGAGCTTAGCCTTACGAGCCCGACCGCCCGGGTAAGAAAATAGGTTTGCCACTAATAGAGTTTATCTCAATGAGCAAATATAAGGCATTAGGAATTCAAGGCCCTGGGAATACAAGGCATTGAGAACATAAAGGCTTTGAAAATACAAGGTTTTTGGAATATGTGGCCTTGGGAATATAAGGTCCTGGGATCTTAAGGCCCATGGGGTTATTTCCAAAATGGGTACATATGGTCCTTGAAACATTGGATTGTTTCCTATATAAGGTTGTCTACCTTCCACCCTCATGAAAAATAAAGGGGTACAAACATGTTGAAATGCTGACTCCAGCAAGGGAAAAAAAATGTTTAGTTTTCTGAAATATAACAGCATCTAACATGTAGTTAATGAATAGTATTTTTTTTTACCACTGGGCTGCAGAGTTGGTGGTGGTGGTGGCCTAGTGGTAGGGTACTTGCCTCTAGACCAAGCGGTTGTGGGTTCAAATCCTACCTTCACTACCACCACCACTGGGTTCCCGAGCAAGACCCTTAACCCCAAGTTGCTCCAGGGAGACTGTCCCCTGTAGTTAGGGAATGGAAGTCGCTTTGGATAAAAGCGTCTGATAAATGCTGTAAAAGTTGAATGTTTTCTTAACTATACCACACTACACGTGCTGAATAATTCTATCAAGACCAACAATAAAGCCTAGACTAAAGATTCTGAGAGGTTGGAGGATGATAGGTCAGGTGCTAAATGAAAATGAGAAGTCAAGATCGGAATTAAAAAGGATGCTGCCTGCAGCACAAAAGAGCTCAAGGAACCAATTTGCTTCATCATGGACAAATGTAAATCCATGAATAAGTATAATTTTCATACTAAAAGGATAACAGGCAATACAAAATAATACATTTAAGCCTACTTCAATACCTCAAAGCACACAAATCCCTGAAAAATCAGGATGATTGCAAAGACCACTGCATGATTAAAAGCTGGAAATGAATTTTACAGTTTTATTGTCAAGGATCGAAGGTTGAAAACAACTACCAATTAAAATGCAGACGGAAAGAGCAAGTGCGGAAAGCGCGTTTGAGGAGGATTAAATTCATGTGTAGTACTCATCAAGCATGCAGCCGTGGCTGTTGCCAAGGCGACCATGTCATGTTGGAGTGACCATTTCCATAGAAAAGAGAGTGTATATGAGACTAATTTTGTTGTTTTCTCTCTCTTTCTCAGTTGGCAACTTGGGACTCTATCCGTGGCATGAATGGCAGCCTGAAGGAGAATCGTGTGGAGAGCGGTATGCAAGGAGTGACTGTGAAAGTTGTCACATTATTGGTGAGTCCTCTATTAAACACAGCAGATCATTTTTAAGAAGTGCACAGTAATGTCATTACAGTCTCACTGAAGGAAAAAAAGTCCCCCCTGCCAAGCTGGTGCCAAGTTGTTATTTTGTACATTATTCTGTATTTTTGTTTATTTTATGTTTTTTATTTTTGTACTCATGACTCGTGAGTTAACTGCCTAAACTGTGCTATAAGAAGGCCAATAAATATATAACAGGGCCTGACTTATGTACACTCAAGCGTAAGTAAATGCTGTTAGTTGTCACGTGTCGCAGCTGTAACGAGGAACAAACGCAGGGCTCCATTTCAGCAAACTGTCTTTATTTAGAACACACAAAACTCAAAGAGGCTCGAGGGCCAAAATAAAAAGAAACATATATGTGAGGGATTTGTGAGGGTGGACAGACAATCAGACAGGGCACAAGGGAAACTTAAATGCCTCCATACTACAGACAGGAACCAACCAAAACCAAAAGTCCCGTATTACTTAACCCACATGTGTTTACCCAGGCTGGGGTAAACACACCCACGTGTTCAAAATCAAAGTTCACATAGCGGCGTCTAGCTGCCGCTAACCGGGACGTCAAGTTAGTGTAATGAAAGCAGTCCTAGACTGTGGAAACTAAAGTGTCTTTGGATGAGATAACTTCCATGGCTTAGCAACTTCCGTAAAAATTAGACAGGATCATGTTTTATAAAGAAAACAAACTTACAAAGGATCGAAAGCCAAAAGCTAATAGCTTTGTGAGAATGTTCCTCAATGCAATGCTTGAGGAAAAAAACAATAACTGAAGAAGACTCTTAGAATGTTACTCTTCTTACTATGATGATAAGTGACTTTCTTACTATGATGAAGAGAATTTGGCTTATTTGTCAACTCATATTTATGCCCCATTGAAACAGGCAGTCATAGATGACCTTAAGAGTTCCTGAACACTCAGGAGGATTTAAAAAAGTTCAATATAAATGGGAATATGCCTCAGTTACAGTTATCTAATGACTGACAGGAGAATAGAAGATAAAACCAAACATTCAAGAATTCAATAGGAAACAGCCTGGGTCTGTTTGAACTGTTCCATTTTGAGAAAGTTAAAAATGACAGAGGCTTAGCTTATCAAGTCTGACAGTCTAAGGTATAAGTAAGACATCAGTGATAAGAAAATATTTATGAACATATATGTTTGAAAAATATCACTTAGAATTGAACTTTAGAAAAAAGTTAAATACAATAATTTTTAGATGTTTTATGAAGAACTTTTTTTTTTTTTTTGCTTAAGTATGAAGTTAAGAAAAATAGTTTTCTTTAAGACCCTTTTATGGATCTGGCCCTATACCTGTTGCTGTGCGTGGGTTTCCGGGGGGGACATGCCCACCCAGTTTGTCTACTAGGCCCTCCCAAAAAATTGTTGACAATTAAGTTTGGTATAGAAACTTTAAAAAATTCATCAAGCAAATAAAATTAAAAAATTCATCAAGCAAATGAAACTTTTATGGCAAAAGTGCATATAATAATTAGGCAGAAGCAGGTAATGTTAACCCAATTGCAGAGAATGTGTGTGTAAGTTGTTTGGAAACCTCTGCCTCTAACACAAGTTCAAATTCTTTAATCTTATGGAAAGAGTCCCTAAGGTGGTCAGAAAGGTGCTGCCACTGTCTATTTTTCTCTAAAACAGAATACTATTAAGTTGAAAAAAGTTCATCTAAAAGCCCAGACTGAAGCACTCAGTGGGGTTGTTATGATTACGTGTTTTGTAAGGCACTCCAAAACAGCGCTTTTACAAAGGCAGTATAGTGTGAACACAGCCCAACCACCCCAAACTGGAACAAATACCAACTGATGAAACAGCTGCTAATATTTAAACCTACGCCTGGTTAGAAGAACAAAAGACAGAAGACCTCGTAAATTCAGATAATGCCTTCACACTTCATGTATTAATGACCTTTAGTGATTAGCTCTGGATCAAGAAACGCCACTCCAACTCATCGCAAATGTATTATATGGTGTTCCATTACTGGGCATGGTGAACTTGGTCATAGGCCTTTCTGTTTTCATACACACTAATCAGCACTAACATTAACACCATTGGTAAAGCAAACAGTTTTAATTGTCATGTTACAATGGCACCTGTCAAAGGGTACGAAATATTAGACAGCAGGTGAACAATTGGATCTTAACATTGATGTCTTACGATAGTAAAAGTGGCCATTCTGTCAAATGTGAGCGCACAGTGTGAAGAGCATGAAATTCTTCCTCTGCATTAAACCCATTCACCAAGTGAAGCAGCGGGCAGTCAGGAACACAGCGCCCGTGGTGCAGTGTGTGGGGACGGTACCTTGCTCAGGGTACCTCAGAGGTGTTTAGCAGTCTTGGGAATCAAACCCATGACTTCCTGATCCCAGGGCAAACACCCTCACCACTAGACTACCAGCTGGAGCAGCTCCAAAACAGCAGGTCTTGTGGGGTGTTCCAGTATGCAATAGTTATTAGCTACCAAAAGTGGTCTAAGACAGGACAACTAGTGAACCAGCGATAGGTTCATGGGCACCCAAGGCTCACTGATGTGAGGATCTTTGAAACCTTGAATCCTGGCATTTGTGTTACTTGGACATGTACCTACATTATTGCAGACTAATTATGCCCCTTTATGGCAACAGTATTTGATCTGTAATAACCAGAACCTAACCTGACTTTACTGTGCAATTTCTTATTTGGGTTTAAATCATTATCATTATGTGCATTATTATCTTTTTATTGTTTGCAGTTGTCTACCACATGCATTAGTCTACAACATGCAATTTTCTTATTGGGTGCAATATCATGTGCAGTTTTCTTATTGGGTGCTAAAGCATTTAATTATGTGCAGTATTTTGTTATTATGTGCAATAGTCTCACCATGTGAAATATCACTA
Source organism: Bryconaethiops microstoma (assembly GCA_037577275.1). Classification (NCBI taxonomy): domain Eukaryota; kingdom Metazoa; phylum Chordata; class Actinopteri; order Characiformes; family Alestidae; genus Bryconaethiops; species Bryconaethiops microstoma. The sequence goes on from JBBJLS010086213.1 coordinate 11,837, forward strand.
CTTATGTCAATATTACTGATATACTTCTGATCTCTATTACACCGTTTGTGTCATTAGTAATTCATTTAACTGTAAGTTACTTATCTATAGTAGTTATACCCATCAACATGTATATAACAATGTATTTCAAATCCATTTAGACATCCTATCTCATTTTATGTTGTATTTGTCTCCGTGCCTCTGTTTGTCTGAGCAGTCATAACAGGCAATTTTATCCGAGATCAATAAAGTTCTCTGAATCGGATTCTGATCTGCTGCTATCATCTTGGTGCAGATTTCACAGCACTGTTTCAGAGGTCTTGTGGAGTCCATGCTTCGATGGGTCAGAGCTGTTTTGGCAGCACAGTGGGTGCCCACACAATATTAGGCAGTGTTTTATATGTAGTGTCACTGAAAAATAAACCCAGAAACACTGTGTTGACTTTGATGTGTCTCCATAGCACACATACATTCTATCATATTTCAGATACCTTGCAGTTACATTCTGCTCACAGTCATGCATTGTTGCTCTTCAGGAAAGAGTTTCTAATTCAGCCCTGTTTCCAGAACTTCCTTCTTGGGTGTTTATCAGCAGCGAATTGTGTTGCTTGTGTTCTTTGATGTTACCCCCCCGTTGGATAGAATAACTTTCTCCACTGAGCCTTTACTAAAGCAACTGATATTTAAGCGGCCTGTTTGAGAAGGGGTTGTCCCAGTGACAGTCCATCTTTCCTGGCCCCAGCATGCCATGCTGCAGTTTGCCTCAGTGAATTTAGCGAGGTAATTTCTGTCTGATGAGGTGCCACATGCTTCGCTGCTTGCTGTGTCATGGGTCAGTGGACTCTCTGTAAAAACTACATTCAGATTAACCTGGAAAAGAAGGTGCCAAGCTGGCTGTGATAAAGGTGTCACATTGACTGAAGCTTTAAAGGAGACGTGCCTGATTCAGTCAAAATGAAACAAGAAGATAGTACCAAACAAGACAAAAAAGTCATCTTTTTTTCCAATTTTTCTCAATTACTTCTTTAAATAAACCTTAGTTTGTCGGCATAGTGCCAAAGTACATATTTAAACGGATCATAAATGATGAGATTTCTGACAGGTCGTTTTAATGTATACATGTCCAAATACTGGCTTTAAGAGATAATCCTGTACGAATTTTGGATTTGTTTGATGAAACTGTAATCGTTTTATTGGCACATTGGTTATTTATTTGCTTCAACAGAAGGCCAAAGATAAGTCTGTTTACTTCTTTAATTGTTTAAATAAAGCTTTAAATAAACAATTGCATGTAAATATGAAGCTTAGTTTGTCAGCATAGTGCCAACATTTTGGCCATTTTTAAATGAACCGTAAATGACAAGTCGGTTTTAATGTATACACATCCAAATATTGGCTTAACGTGACGGTTGGCGGCCACTAGAGGCCGTCCTTTTCTGTTGAGTTTGGTTTTGGGGAACTTTTATGGTGGTGGGTTTGGTTTAGTATGAATGGCAGCTGTGTTTAGTTTGAGTTAAGTGCTTGTGTTTTGTTATTGGTGGTTATGTTATATGTATTTAAAGGGTTTGTGTTTCAATGTTCAGGTGTAGGTCAACCGTCGTGCTTGTGTGATTTATGTTCCAGTTCCCGAATCTTGGCTTTGTGTTCTGTTAGGCACTTGTGCCTGTTTATTTCTGTTTTTTGAAAATAAAGCGTATCACAAAATGGAAGTCTGCATTTGCGCCTGCCTTCAATGCCACTTTCAGTTTTTTGACATGAAAGAAAAATAAAATCCTATTGACATACCACTCCGGAAATAAATAAGAGACCATTGCAAAAATGTTCAGTTTCTCAGGTTTTATCTTTTATAGATGCAAGTATTGAACTGAACAGCTTTGCCTTAGTTTTTAGGAACTGCTGACAATATTTATCCTAATTTCCAAATAAAAATATTGTTCTTTAAAGCATAAATAAGAGAAATGATGCAGTGTTTACAGAACTTGAATAATTCAAAGAAAACCAATCTCTTCTTCACTCTTAAACAAAATGACAAAAATGAGCTTTGACAAACTTCTAGAAGTGTTTTACCATCCAACTGGTTACATTGCAAGAGGAGAGTGTTGATTACAGCAGTGTTTTTATACTTTTCCTCATTAAATAATATTTGATTCAGGTGATCACTAATCAGTACCTCATGAAGCAGAATGACGTGCTTGTGTAGGAATTTAACAGACACTGGCATACCCATAGAGATGCTGATTTAAATATAAAACTCAGATTTTTTTCCAGAGTTGTATATCCAGCCCTGCCTACTTACATTAAAGTTCTAAGGAGTGGTTCAAGCCAGATTGCTTTCTGAACGAGGCACAAAACAAGGCAGTCAATTTATACATGTCAGTCTTAGAGGCTGTTATAAAAACAGCCTGTTTCATTCTAAGGGATAAACAGAGGTTGGAAAATGTTAATGTAAAAATTAAATATGACTTCTTTTTTGTGAATAAAAAACCAAAGTGACAAAAATAGAATACCATAAAAATGGGCCTTGAAATGAAATATAGGTGCTGTTTTGTTTTATATTTCTAGGAGGAGCCTTTCGTGATGGTGGCAGAAAACATTCTTGGACAACCTAAACGATACAAGGGCTTCTCCATCGATGTTCTGGATGCTCTGGCCAAAATACTGGGTTTCAAATATGAGATCTACCAAGTAGCTGATGGAAAGTACGGATCCCCTCAACCTAACGGCTCATGGAACGGCATGATTGGAGAGCTCATCAAAAAGGCAGGTTCATGTCATTATTAGTTCAAATGTCCATTCAGTTTTATTATTTAAGCCAGCGTGCCTTAATATTAAAAGGCTACTACTCTTTTCAGCCTACAATTGTATATAAAAACAATTTCAAATTACCTGTTTGGTAACAGCTGTAGTGTACCGTGGACTTCAATTACAACAATTTCATGCACCTAGAAAGGAACAGAAAGAATCTCAACACATGAAGAGTAGCCACCAGTCAGTCCATCAGTCAGTAAACCCAATTTGTGCAATTGCACATGTGTATTAACTTCATTTTTAAACTGTAACTGCACAAGTGAATCTTGAGGAAATTACAAGAACCTTCTCCAGCACAATTTTTGAATGCAACTCGACCATTCTCTTTCTCTCTCTTCATACGTTACAGAGCTGACTCGACCACAAAAATCTTTTTTTTTTTAATGATCAGTACTCTGATCAACCGATCAAAACCTTATATACAAGGTCAAGGGAAATAAACAGATGTTTTGGTATTGGAACAATTCCCAAATTTCAAAAACTGTAGGAGGAGAAGAGGCGCCAAATTCAGCTATAAAAAGAATAACAGTGTTACAAATACAACTAAAGAAGAACAATAGGGTGAATGCTGACATAGTTACACTAATAAACATTTTAGGTTATAAACATGTGCAGTTACATTAGCTGCATTACTGAAATCCATCTGTGACAGTGAACACATCACCATTACTGTTATTGCATTGCTAAAGTAATCCTATACAGTTTTTATAGACACTTAATATAAAGTGGAACTGTAATATAAAGTGGAGCTGTAAATCTGCAGAGTTGGTGGTGGTGGCCTAGTGGTAGGGTACTTGCCTCTGGACCAAGAGGTCATGGGTTTGAATCCTACCTTCAGGATACCACCATTGGGTTCCTGAGCAAGACCCTTAACCCCAAGTTGCTCCAGGGAGACTGCCCCCTGTAGTTAGGGAATGGAAGGCGCTTTGGATAAAAGCGTCTGCTAAATGCCGTAAATTTAAATGTAAAAACAACAAATTTTAGGTCATTTTGTATTTTAGGTAAGTTAGCATTTATTCTAATGTTTAAAGTTTGTTTTACAGGCCCAGATAAATTATTTTAAAATATTTGCTTACATACCTAAAACATTTAAAACATTTTTAAAATATTAGATTAAAAAAATTTATGTAAATTACTGTATCCATCAGCGTCTGTTTCCTATAGTAGGAGAGACTATAAGGTGTATTTAAAATCCTTTTCATCATTAAAACTGCCAAGTAAAACTGCTGGCTCACGCTTTTCTCACTGGCACGCGGCCCACTTATTATCTTATTACACTCAATGCTGCCGCAGCATCTCTGCTCTCCGCCCGTGGGCAGGGAGTAAACAGGCTAAATGAGTAATGAGGCCTAGCGCTATCCTTTTAATTCCACACAAATCACGTCTTGGACTGCACCACACACAAGATGCTCTTTTCCCACACTCGCCCATAGCAACAAGCCCAGTCTGCATGCCCATACAGAGGCGGCAGGACAGGAACTCCTCAGGGGTGGAGCCACCAGGCACCCTGTTCATGATGAGCTAAAGGTGTGACTTTGGATGAGTAAAGTGCAGGGGTCGTCATAATCCCTCCTAAAACGAAATCCACTCACCATCATAACCGGCTAATTTACTCCAATTCTGACTGACCTGTGTGACGATTTTATACACCATGAACAGGAAAGTTAGCCAGCATGAGTGCTGTAGGAGTATATGCATTCCAGAAAATTGCTCAATTCCAGAAAATCTGGAGTCCAATACCAAGTGACAAGAAATGCTACAAGAATCGATGGAACTGTCTCCACACAATCTCCATTCCAAAAACTGAGGATTATGAGGATTAGTCAAATAGTTCTACTAATTATTGAATAATACTTGTGCTTAGGGATGGGTATCATTAGATTTTTCCGTTTTCGATTCAGATTCCGGTTACTATTCCGCTTAATCAATTCCAGTTCTTATCAATTCCCTATTTCGATTCCACAAAGGTAAAAATTAATTAATTCATTCATTCATTTTCATTCATTTATTAAAAAAAAAAGAAAAAAAAAGTGGGGACAACTGTTTAACACTAGAACGGCTGACAGCGTCAACTGACGTAATTTCATCAGGCTCAGAATCACAATCGCGTCTATTGGCCTATTGGAGCAGCAGCATGCTCTGTAAGAGACATATGGGTGTGGTGTAGGCACATGTACACACATATCTTTACATACTGTTGTTGTTTTATACTGTTGTGCTTGGGAGACATCATTGACCGGAATCAAATTCCTTGTATGTGTTCGTTCACATACTCAGCGATTCTGATTCTGACTCTGATTCTGATTCTGACTCTGATATGGCGACCGGCGCTATACAACAAGCTCTGGGTCCAAAGCCCACTGGACACTTGCTGTGTCTGCTGGCTGCAGCTTGCGTGGACGTAAGCCGGCAGTGAGTACCCAGTACAGGGTATTTTCGAAACGGTTCTTATTTAGAACCTAATTTCGGTTCCCATCCCTACTTGTTCTTGAAGTGCCTATGCCTAAAGAACATCTAGGAGTACAACATTAATTATATTACACCTTAGCAAGGAAATCTGGAGGGCTAACACTACTAAAATGAATTTTGCTGACTTAATTTTTCTCCTCATAACTCCTTCAGTTGTTTGATCAGAAGTTCATTTTACCACACGCCATCAGAATATATCAGTGTGCACGTGGGTGCGGGCGACTAAACATGACCGTGAGGAAGTGCAAGATATTTGAGTCAAGACTTGATTTTTTTTTAAGGCTATGTGAAGTAGGGGTTTAGTGTTGGACAACACAATTCCTGCAGCTAATAAGAATAACTCAAATTTCCATTCATGGTTTATTAGAGCATTCAATACAATAACACAAATATCTGAGATTTTAAGACTGGAAACAGTGGTGTTTCACTGGATCAGTTCAGACTTGTTTTTTGTAAGCAAAGTCATGACCTAATGACACCAATCCAGTGCACTAGCCACAAGTTAGCACACCAGCCACGTTATAATTATATGATACATTATTGTACAATACAAGGCGTTGGACTGCTACACTCTAAATAAAATACCACTGCCAGAATGTAGTATTACACATTCATGATTTGTTTAATACTTTAATATTAACAGAAGAATAGACTTATGTTTTTGCATTATGCTACCTAGCCTGCTCTGTGCTGCATCATCACCAAAAATAATGTTACAACAGCACAAATTAGGGTAATGCAAACTTGTCTTTCACCAGATGCCAGAGAGCAAAGGGGAGACTCAAAGAGGAAAAGAGAGAGAGGGAGATATAGAGCAGAGAGTGGACGCTGGCCAGGTCTCTGGCTGGGGATTGGAAAACTGCACTGTCATGGAGAAGCAGGTCAGAGCTTTGGGTTAGAGAGCAGGAGAAATGGAAGACAGACTCTAACTCAGGGTTTAATGATGCATAAAAATGAAAGAAGAGAGGAGATAGAAAAAGGGAGAGACAGAAACATGAAGGTAAGAGACAGAGTGTGGTCAAAAAAGGAAATATCAAAGTATGAACACAGTTGAGCTGACAAGATAAGATGCGATAAAAACCGGGTTTTTCTTAGCTCATGAAAAAATAAAGCACTGCTTGAGAGTCTGAGCACATTACAGTGAGCTCCGAGCAAGTTGGTGTAGTACAGCTCAGGAAAAAAAGGTCATCAAACCCACACCCAGCAGACATGTTCAGGAGGGTTTCACTCAAGGTTTTCAGGTACACTCTTTTCCTTTCAATCTATATTAGTTTCATTATACGTACTATTTAATCTGATCTTATGTTTCTCTTAGACAGGGAGGGATAAATGGAGCATCTGCCAGATAAAACATGTCTTTGCCTCTAAAGGCATTGTATGGCAAAGCAGTTACACCCAATATATAACTGTGCAAAGATCTTGGGTCACCCCTCATTTCTTTATAGTTTGCTTTGAATCATCATATTGGTTCAAAATTACTATTAACTGTCTGTCAAACAGTCTTACCTTTGGCATGTTTAGCAGATTAAATTCAAAAGGTTGTGACAGGCTGCAAAGTGCGTAAAGATACAAGGTGCCTAGATATAGGAGTTCTAACCACTCAGCATTCAGCACCACCAGTATACTGATCACCGCCTGATCATCTGCAGTCATATACTCCTGTTTCTTCACTGGCTCAGGACTTCAGTTAGATGCTCTTTGTTTTGCTCAAATGATTCATACGTAGGTCTCTATGTGTCTTAACCAACAAAAACATTCCTCTGAAACTGGTCAGGTTCAGGGACTGGACTGGAAATGAGAGTCAGAACCATTCCTCAAGATTACATTAAATATACCAGAAAGTCTGGAAATGAGAAATGAGGAGTGAAGCAAAATTTCTGCACAGCACTGTACATTATTTTGATTCTATGTACTATTTAATCTGATCTTATGCTTCCCTTAGACAGAGAGAGATAAAACAAGATGAAACAATTCTTTGGCTCTAATGGCACTATACTGCAAAGCAGTCACATCTATACAATAAATAAAAAATGTACTATTAAAATAATTACTGTTAAAGAATAATATACAACATAATTCAAGAGATTACTAGTAACCAGTGTAATGTAATCACATCACTTTATGGACTTTTTTGTGTCAAAAAAGTCAAAAACTTTTTGAAGCAAAATATTATTACAGGTGACAAATAACTGTCTGTCAAAAATACAAAACAACGCAGACCAGGCATTTTTGGGGGTTTTCTCCCCATACAGAACTTCACAACATATTATACTAACAGATACTATTTTTCAGAAGCACTACCTCTCCTCATTCAAGCACTGAAACCTGAGTAATGAGTTTGAGTTTAAGAGTTTTCCCAAGTTTAAGAGTATAAAAGCTTTCATATACAGTGTGGATGTCTATAGCCCAGTTTGAGCAAACTAATCTTTTTCATTTCTTTCGTTACATCTGCTCTGCTAGTTTGCTTCTATGCCAACCATATGGGCTCACTCCTCCTTCACCTGAGCTTAGCAAAAAACTGAAAAGAGTTTGTTGGAAAAATGTGTTTGGTGTTCAAAAGGGGTTTAAATATAATTCTGGAAGTAACAACCTTGTAATCTGATCACTGGCTTTTTCCGCGTCCAATAAGGAATACAGTTATCCATATTTTACAATTATTTTAATCGCATCCTGACTACTTATGCTGTTACATGTATCCCATTACACAGACATCCAGAGACAGAGCTACAAAACCCACACTAATTGTTAAAATAAATATAAAAACTGATGGGAAATCCAGAGAGACCTTATGGGAGTAGCTGGTGCAAAATCAGATACACTGCTTTCCCCTTTACCCCAACCGTAAATATGTCTATTACTACTGTTACATCAACAGATTTGCTCTCACAGAGAACACAGACACTATAAACCACATAAGAAAGTCTACCGGAGAGAATTTTTTAAGGACTTTTAAAAAACGCTGTTTGAGGTAAGTGTGCATTAGGAATGCTGAACCCTTTGGTTACAACCTTCCAGTTCCATTAGTGTTGTATATTAGCGCTGTAACTACAGAAGCAAATATCAGACACCAAATATGCATTGGCTGCTTTGCTTTTTTTTAAGGATAAAGGGGTGATTTTGGACTTTTTTGGGTGGATGACTTTAAGAAGTCTATATGGCTGTAATGATGTGTGTGATGTTTTTTAGGCCCTCACCGGTGGCCTCATCCAGCGTGTGCCCTGCGTCTTGGAGGAGCGAGGCCCCAACTCGTTATAACCCAGGGTGGAGGCGCTGGCTGGGAAGTAAGTGTCCTCGAATAGCGTCCTGCTCTGGAGGCACTGAGCCTTCAGCATCTCGTAGTCCTGTCCCAGAAACTTAATGGCCTTGTGGTTCTGCCCCAGGCCTTCGTTCCGGTCCCACTGACTGCGCAGCCTGGCCGCCATCCCCGACGCGTAAATCGGCTCCATTTCTGCCTGACAAAAGAGAGTTAACTGCTCACAACAAGGGGGCGGAGCAAAGTTAAGCCAATAAAGACAGAGGAGGCGCAGGGGCTAATTAGGGTGTGTAAATCCACCAGCGCTGAGTGAGGAGGAGGGACTGTAATCTTGATTCATGTGGCAGTGGATTCTGGTCCCAAAGCACCTAAAAAAAATGAATAAAAGAAGAGGTTGTTAAAGATGGTTCTGTCACTGCTGATCACGTAGCAATCAAGTCACCTTCAAATTATCACGTTCATTAACAAACTATGCCAACTGTTTGAGTAGTAGAAGGCCAGACAACAAAGATTGACTTAAATGAACAATAATGAACCATTATTAATTATTATTAATGCACCCTTACAAAAAATGACCTAAAATGTGCAGAAGTGTTTTCTCTGTGGAGGATATGCACTTATTTACACTTAGAAAATCAAGTGTCAATTCACCACAGGCACTTCTGGCAAAATTCATTATTCAGTTCAGCGCAATACAGTGGTGTCTCAACTCTATACACCTTTAGATACTGTGAAAATAAGGTGTGGCTAAACGTGTGCCTTGCTTTGAAAAGTCCATTTCAGTATATTATAGTATACAATGTAATAACAGTACAATTTGCAACAAAAATGTTGGCTTATCTCCCATAAGTTCCCACATCAGCCACAAGTGAACACCTGTGTATATATATGGGTATGTCCATTGCGTCCATGAGGTGTTTTCATCCATTGATTTGTTAATTGAAATCAAGTAATTGTGGTAAGCAATTTTAAGCACTAAATTACAAAGAAAAAAGTACACCAACTCAAATCTGCGCTGGGTCAGACATGCTTTGTCTGATCCAAAGTAAACTCAGATTCTAAAAGCAGCTTCACTGCCTGTACGTCTGCTGTCTCTGGGTAAAGACATCTGCCAAATTTGCATAGTTCATTTGCATAGATAGGCCTAATATTTTCAATTCAAATCACACTAACGTTTTTGCCATCTCCACTGTGAAAAAGCCCCAACAATAACTCGGCAAAATGTGCAGAAGTGCAATTATATACAGAGCTCCAGTCTGGATTATTTATTTTGCGACTAGTTTTTATTGTTTCTCACAACCAAGAGAATAATTATGTGCAGATATGCTCAACCTGAGTCTACCGTTACTACACAGTCATGTGATTATAGTGAGGCTCAATCAAGAGCTAGTGATGGGAATTTCGTTTCTTTTTAATGAATCTGATCATTTGGATCAGACCACCAAGAAAATCTGGCTCCTTTGGCTCCCAAACGACTCTTCGTTTTGCCACATTTAGTCAAAGAACCGACGCGTTTGCCACCGACACAACTATCGAGAGCAGTGTTGACAGATTAAGTTTCAAATGATTTGCACGGCCTGGCAACCTGTTTTATTTTGGCAACAATTTAGTCCATGTCGTGATTTCTTGTTTCGTTTTAATGCTCTTTACATGGGGCAAGACTGGAGACAAAATGTGCCGTGAAAATATATTTTTTTAATTTACATCACGTTTGACAAAGATTATGGCTCCTAAAAAAATAATTTGGCTTCCAAATATTTTGTTTTTAGGAGCCAATGGCTCCTAAGGTTTTTTTTTTTGTCTGGAGCCCTGATATATTGTAAATACACAGCAAAATCAAAGCCTTAGATACAAGCAGTCACACATCGCTGCTGGATAAGAGTGGAGTCGAGGGAAGATTGTGTAACATGGCAACGGTGGACTGAGTAAACTTTCAAACACATGTCTCTGGTTTTCTCAAGTCCCACCAGCACCCACACCACCCTTTTGCCCACATAATCTACACCATTTGAGTCCATTTTTTCCAAGCGCATCTGGTCTGGGCGATTATCATGTACTTTGTTTGGCCTTCTCCTATTCATTAAAAACCCAGAGACACTTTCACAGCTATTCCAGACAACAAACCTTTGTACTGTATCTCACTGTAGCCAATCTCTGCACTAACCCTGCAGAAGTGAATCAATTTAAAACACATCTAACGTTGTTAAGATCTATTGTTAAAATTCAATGATGGGCAACAGAATTTTTTGGTGAATGTTCATCTTAAAATTTGTTTATTATTCAAAGAGACTGTACCCTACATTCTTCTTGTATTTTGTTTTTCCCCTCTGAGATCCACTTTTGTGTAATTTTATGCACAAAATTGATCATTTATATTTACATTTACATATTACCATTGTCCAACCACTCTTTACAAATAAACAGTTTTTGCTACTAAGACTGATACATGCAAATGACCTCTGTTCTGATTGACCCCTTAAAACATCACTGTGGGTGGGGCCAAAATGCAGTAAAAATAGGAGGTCATTTGTAAAATTAGTGTTTTTGAGACATTTTAAAAAACAGTGAACTCAAAATGGGCTATATTGCATTTATTTTCATTTATGAACTGCATGGACTAGTAAGTCTAACAATGTTACTATATCGGTCCTACAAAAAAATAAAAAACAATATGAGGTTATGGGAAATGCCTTTTTTTAAGATTTAATTGAAATAGTAAACATGCAACATTAATAAAAGTATAGTTCTGATGGATCTTCTGATATGGGGTTCACTCAGGGGTCAGAAGAAGTGGAGGACTGAACATGTCCTCAGATGTGTGTGTGAGAATCTGGACAGTAAAATAAACAGCAAAACAGAACATTGATAAACATGTACCACAGATATCCATGTCCATGTAACATTTAACAGTGGTGCACCATGAAGCAGCTCGAGTTCTGGAAACAAAATGCTAATGCTAAGAGCTTATAAAAATAGGCTACAAACTATGAGCTCAATCCAACACACACACACACACACACACACACACACACACACACACACACACACACACACACACACACACACACACAC